>ML788403.1:1329275-1341578 GCA_009831015.1 Picea engelmannii
AAAGAGAATTCTAAATAGTACCAACAGAGGCACAGTACGCCGAAATAAGGAAGAGCATGAATAATTAGGAACACAAACTTGGTGATGAAAAGCACAATAGTGACGTAAAAAGGGAAACAAGTGGGAAATGAAAAGATGACAAAAGAAGTACGAAAAGATGGAGTTCGATGGAATTAGAGGAAGGAAAGGATCGATGGGACTCCATATTAATCTTGCCAACTAGAGACGGCAAGGTAGAGTAATGGAAAGTAAGAAAGAACCAGAGGTGCATTGAAACCATAATTAAGGTAGTGTCCTTGACAAGCTGCAAGGGACACCCATACAACACACGGATGTGGGAGGAAAGAGTCCATTTGCAAAAAGAGAATATACAGAGAGCGATAGAGGCTAAGAAGCACAGTGCAGAGTTCACAGAGATCATAAAGAACATCCAAACTTAGAAAATGTTTTACATTCACCACCATGGCACCACCAAAGCAAGAAGAAGAAAGCCAGAGTACCAGACAATCCAGAGTTAAAACTAGGTCACGGGTAAAATTGGAAGAAGGTGAACAAAAGCCGTCGGAGATCGTCAATGTCAACAAAATCCCATCCATAGACACAACACCGGTGAATCCCACACCTGTAGTGGAAGAAACCCAACAATCAGCACCAGAGAGCATGAATACAGATAAACTGGAAGAGGTACAAGAGCAGCAGAACTGGGCTATAGAAACCCTGAAGGAGATGCAACCAAAGAACACCGAAGCAGCTCTGAAAGTCAATGGAATAGTGATGAATCAAGAAGAAACAATCGAGCCAGACAAGTCTCAAACCACCATATCAGACCACCCATCTGAAGGAACAATCGAAGATGTCATAGGTCGGCCAGAATGGTATCCTAAAACACAACCGGGAGCTGCTAGAACCTCTAGCCAGCCACCACCGCCGAAGAAAGACAAGCAGCAGGTACCTAGGTCACCTCGCAAGAAACCCATTACAACCCTCGTTCTACCACGCATACAATATTGGGTACGAATGGAATCAGGCTTGTTAGGGAATATTGAAAAGCTAAAATACTCATACCATGATGTAGCAGACATATACAAGTTTCTTTAGTTTGCCAAGAGGGTATACTTAGAAATTGTGGGCACAAATCCGGTTGGGGAACCGATTGATCAACCACTTCGATGGGCAACAGGATTGGAGAAAACAAGGATTTTAGGTCTGTTAGACCTACCACATTTTGGCAGAGGTCAGTATGCAAGTGGGTGCATAAAACAACTATTGGCAGTCACACATGGTGGGGACATATGGTTAGACAAGATCGTCTCGATAGACATAGAGATTACTGCAAACATAACAGGGTTTCCATCTTGGGGCATGAATTCCATGTAGTTTCTGGATGACAAAGCCAAGGAGAAATCCCTAGTAGAAGAAATGAAGAAGAAATATGGCACCAACAGGGGGACACGAGGAATCATTATAAACAGGATCAATGATGTCACAACAAAAATGGGCACAAAAATCTTAGCCTGTAAGCTACTAAGAAAATGCCACAAGGAGGAAGTTCCAACTGGGGTTGTCGCAGTTGCAACTCAATGCATCGAGGGTACCACAGTGAGCCAGGCACTGTATCTCTTGAACTTACTCCTGGATGATTGCAAGAATGCACATGATCTAGAAATATAGTTTCACTATTAATGGATAATCATGTTAATAGCCTTTATGGGATGGAGAGAGCCAAGATATGTAACTTTCGGTACCAAACCCAAACCAAATCAGGGAGAAAGATATCTATTGTTGAAAGCCATGTCAGATGCTAAGAACAAAAGGATGAATGGGTACATATTTGAAGGATACCTACATGACCTACAGGAAGCCATCTCCAACATGTGGAGGATCAAACCATAGGTTGTCGCGCAATATAGGGACATCGCCAATTTCAAATCCACACGGAATACAATGTGGATACAGGCGAGGAAGGATCCTGATAAACAATGGCTACAAATGCACTATTGTATCAAAGAGGGCAACATCAACATGGTGATCAAATACTGGGAAGATGAATGGAAGATTCCAGTCCTCACCCAAGACGTTTCGGAAAGGACAGTGGAAGAAGAGGCAGGGCAGGGAGAAACAAAGCCTCAAGAAGTCCCAATGCCTAAGAAATGGAGGATGGGCCAAAAAAAATAACATAGACAAACAGAGGGGCAACAAAGATAGGGACCCAGAAGGGGAATAAGGAGAATACATAGCTGGACAAAGAACAATAGAAATAGGTTGAGGCAGTGCAAGAGACCGCCCCAAGTCCCAACTCATAGGAACCAGGTGGGAACAAGAGGCCAGATACGCAGACAAGAGGAGTGTGCAAGAAAACGAAGGCACAAAGAACACCACCAGAATATACGATCACGAACGATGATGGGGAAATGATAACCTGAATGGTCCATGATTGTCTAGTCGAGGATTTCGACAATGTTGCACACCATAGAGACATGATTCAAGAGGAGCTGGCAGACATGCAGAAATTCCTCAAGAAAATTGGGGAAGTACACACAACAGGCAACAACAGGGAAACAAAGCCATCAACACCACAGACAGAGGAAATATTGGAAGAGGGAGAACGAGATCCAGTCCATACAATACTGCAGCCGAATGCAACATTCCACATCACACCCAGTATGTTGCGCATGGATGAGATCCTGGGGCAGACATCCCCGAAGGACTTAATCCAAATCCAATTGGTATTTCTGCGGATACCATCCAGGGTTCTACATAAGTTGCAGGTTAGCATGAACCACGAGGTATAGTCTTGAGCATGCTCAGACTTAGCCGAATTGCAGTAGGCAACAAAGAAGTGGGATGCGCTGGAAATATTATGTGAGTAGGCTTGTTATAGGATAAATCGGTAGGTGCAGACACTAACTGATCTCCCTAGATCCACCTAGATCTAGAACAAAACACACCAAAACATGACACTTTTCTTAAGTTTTAGATATTGAATTTACTAACTAAAGAGGGATAGGTGACATACCGTTTAAATGTCACTTCCTCTCACCATCACCGTCCTAGCTCCATTCCAATGCTCATACAATGATGAACTTGCAAAAGAACACAACCAACCAAAGTGATAGTAATAGAATAAACTCAATATAAACCTATGTATGTGATCAAGGAATCATACAATAAAACACAACAAGCTTTATAGGAAAGAATCATATTACTGTATCATATTAAATGTGAAAGAGAGATTACAACCATGGCCTTGATGTCGTAAGGTCCCTTCCAACTGTCCTTCGTTCCCCACACACTTCCACTCCAAGAATTCTGAGAGCATAGATCCGATAATATTCACAATCTATATTGACAAAATGGCTCATCTAGCCAAGCTAACAATCTCCAAAGCTCAATCCAATCCAAGCTAATCCCAAAAGCTAATCTCATCCAAGCCAACTTTCTCCATGAGAGCTCCTCTCCTTTTATAAGTTGAAGAGGATAAGGTGAGGAGGTTAGGATGATCCCACCAAATCATGAAAGCAAGTAAGATCCAAACCATTCATATTCCACCTCACCATGGAAGTTTCTCCTTCTAGAAGCATCGAGAAGATGCTCATTTTTCCCACGTATGAGCATTCTCGCACCCTGCTTATAGAGAAACCTGTGAACCTCTCGCAACCCAGCTATGTTGCAGCTTGCGAGAATCAGGCATTCTCGCACCCTGCCTATATAGAAACCTACGAACATTGTCTTTAATAGGGTTTTTACAAAGGATAATGCAACTTCTTTTCTCAGGAAAAGTTCTTCTCTCTTCTTTCTTCAGGAACTCGGGCCACTGACCCCTCTAAAGGCAATAGATAGGTTTACATAATTAACGATCATAGGGATGACGAAAATAATGTGTAACAGAGAGCCCCCCAAAGTATGAAGTTAGAACAGAGTGATAGTTGAAATACTTTGTTGAGTGTGTATAGGGAACAAGGAACAACGAGTCGGAAACCTGCCAACAAACAAGGAAATACAGTACAATAATACATCATCACTGAGGTAGGAATTCCCATACTCAAAATACAAATGACTCAGAGCATAAATGTTGACATGCAAAGATCCATGTCAAGTAAGACAGGTCATGGCCACCAGACATACACTGTGGATCCATGCCGATATGACTCAAATATGAACATAGCCACCAAAAATACACTGTGGATCTATGTGTTAAGGACTCAAATTTGAACATAGCCACCAGACATACAATGTGGATCTATGTAACAGTACACTGAATATACTCCAACGCAACTTGGATCTGTCAGAAAATATCCAGGGTCTTCATCTCCACCACTATATAGTACAAATCTAACCATGTGAATACATGTGTCGAAGTCAAACATGGTAGAAACCACTTGATTACTGGTCATTAGTGTATACCTTTAACAAGTGTGAGGGAAATCACCATTAATGTCAATGAATCCCAAGGTACACTAGTACAATCCAACAAATGTGAATAAATGAGCTGAATTCAAACACTTGGCAGAATCTCCTGAACAGGGGGTCAATAATGAAAACCCACTATCGAAAGCGAGGAAACCTGCCATTGAGGTATGCAAGTTCCAAGGTACCAATTGGTTTCCAAGTTTAATTCTTGGATAATAAGTTGAAGTCGATAGGAAAAGACTTGTCACAGGAGGGCCTTAATGTATCCCACATCAATGACACGAAACAGGTAACAAGATTTGATGTAGATTAGAGTAACAAGTGATTCAGGACTAACTCAGGGATGGCCAACGCAATAGAAGGCTTTAAGGACTGCGGAAATGACCGATGCAATAGAAGGATTTTCGGTTTGGACATCTTTTTGAACATATTGACGACACAACAACTATATTGGGAACACTAACTCAACAATAGGGATCACATACCGATTTGTAATCTTATAAAGGAGTATGATCAAGATACAAGTGGATTTTCCAAACTAGACACAAGGTGAGCGAAAGGGTGTCATGTTCAAAAGCGAATCTTCCATGGGATACAGGTTTATACATATTTCTTTCCCAATTTTTTCCCCCACCATTTATGGCGAGTACCTCTTTATTTTTACACAATCTTGAGGAGGATATCATATTCTTGAAATGTAAGCACATCCTTCGAATGAGTCCCTTGGAGTATGTTTAACGAACCCTAGGAAGAAGTGGTTCGGTCCCACATGGACCTTTCAATGTTTGTTTTATGAGTCCAAAGAAAGAAAACTCAGGGGTTTTTCATGTTTAGAGAGTCTAAAAAACACTTAAAGAGAACTCTCTTAGTTCCTTTTTCATAAAGTAGCCTAATGAGACCGAAAAATAGATAAACTATTGATCAACAGACATTTTCTTCAAATACTTTAACGAGCATGAAAAGAACAAGGTCGCTTGGCAATATTTTCATGTTTAGAGAGTCTGAAAAGAGCTTAAAGGGAACTCTAGTGGGTTCCTTTTTCATATAACCTTTATGAGTCCGAAAAAGTGATAAAAGTATACTCGGTTACATTCTCATTGATTTACGAGAACGAGAAAGAACAAAGACTAAGCTCGGTAACTTATTCTCATGTATTTACGAGCTTGAGAAAGAAAAAAGACTAAGCTCGGGATTGTTTTCATTTTTACGCAAGCTTTAAAACAAAACAAAACTATGCTTGGACCTGGTTTCATTTTTACACAAGATTGAACCAGAGGAAACTATGCTTGAGGTAAGTGGTTTCATTTTTACACAAGCTTGAACCATAGAAAACAATGCTTGGACTTCCCAACGCGTAACATAGGGACGGTTGGTACTTAGCCCCCAACTTAAGAAACTAGCAGCTCTAAATTCAGCATGAAGTCCAGAGGCTGAAAGCACTACCCCCCAAGCTTCATTTCATCCAACTGCGAAGGAGAATGAAATGAAGCTTCAAATACTATACGTAGGACTTGAACCAAATGGAGAGGGGGAAGTTGTTTCATTTTTTAACGAGCTTGACACATGAGAATAACTATGCTCATGACTCTAGGTATAATCCCAAGACCACTGTTTCATTTTAACGAGCTTGAAACAGAAACATGAAATATGCTCGTAACCTTTGTTTCATTTTTTTTAATGAGGTTTCCCTAGAGATGCAAAACTATCCTCGTAACAAGTTTCATTTTTTAATGAGCTTGAAATCAAAAAATCATTCTCAAAGACCTATGTTTCATTTTTTAATGAGGTTGCCTCAGAGACACAAAAACTATCCTCGACTCTCTTATTGATCATGGCTTCCAAGAAAATAACGCTCTGGAAGAACACCATGTCAAGGGACAAAACTCGGTCATGGCTTCCAAGAGATCTTCATTGGATGGAAGAAAATCACTCTGGAAGGAACACATGTCGAGTGCCACGACAGGGGTAAGGAGATCAGGCTCCAATAGCCCTACCGAATAAATCACCATGTCAACTATTGGATCCAAGTCATCAGAAGTTGAAGTCATGGGAGACAATGCCACATAATTGACTGTGGCGAGGGCGATATCGTCTGCATATAAGAACCATTTAGGGAGGAAATCTAGTCAGGGTCAATGAATGAAAGTTGATCAACAATCACAACTTCTCCATCGTGAGGGAAAGATATCACACGAAAAAAGAGTAGACACAATAGCTTTCATGGCATAGACATAATCTCACCTAAGGAGTAAAGCGAAATCCAAGTGGTCTTGGACTATCATGACATCAATAAAGACAGTTTTCCCTCCCAAAGTTATAGGAAACCAAGGAAAGGGTCCCTAAAGTTTGATTGGTCCTTCTGTTAAAAGATAACATATTCTGCGTAACTGGCGCAAGCTGAGGACAACGCAAAGCTTGCCAAGCAATAGAGGAAAAAATACTAATGGACACACCTTCATCTATCAGAGTTTGGGGAACTCCCCGACCACAAACCTACACTGTAATCTGGAAAGGAATGTGAGAGGGAAGATGAGGTCCAATTAGCACATCCCAATTAAAAAGGATGACCTCATTACTTGGAGGGGGTTCCACAGGAGAAGGAGGAATAGACCCCAGCATGGTAGATTCTATATCAATGAGAAAAACATGCTCAGTATCAAGTTTACTCTCTGGCGGGAGGGTAGGATCGACCGATGGAGAGATCAGATCAACCACTTGGGTTTCATTCTCCAAGGGGATAATGGGGTCGACAGGTGGAAACAGATAGACCACTTGGGTGACACTCTCTATTGGGAGAGTGGGATCGACCGAGGATGGGATCGGATCGAACGCTTTAGTTTCACTCTCTAAGGGGAGAGCGGGATTGACCGAGGATGGTATCGGATCAACCACTTTGTCAACTAGTTTAACTAAGGACATGACTAGATAGATGACATGATCAATCGGATTAACCTGCGACGGGTCCAGAGTGATCATTCCATCAACTATAGGGGGGTTGAGAGAAAACTTATGATAAGAAGTTGGAAGTTGAGGTTATGAAACAATCATGTCTTCTAGTAATTTCGAGGCTTTGTCCATACGAGGGCAAAGGTGAGTTAAATGACTCCCTTTGCATAACATACATGGGAATTTGACTCTACTTTTCTTATTCCCAACGGTATCGTGACTAGTTGATGGGAGGTCATCAACATGTTGTTCAGAGGCCGACGACATGGGTTGGTCAGGGTGTGTAGACCATACTTCTATAACCTTGGATAGACCATGGCAATCCTTAAGAATATGGATACCCTTACAAAGCTTGCAAGGGTACTTGGGCTTAAGATATGTTTGGGTGATCTTGATATCATCAACACTCCCAACACGATTAACAGTAATTGGTTGTTTTCCAACATGTTTGACAATGGTTGGAGGTTTTTACCCTTATTTATCTTTATTCTTCTTAATCTTTCTTTTCTTCTTCTTCTTATTCACCGAGTTACTAGCTTTAGAACTTTCACTCGATGAAGAAGATGAAACAAAAGGCAAGCTTGCAAGCGAAGAAGGCGAAGAAGAACTTACTAGTGAAGAAGGTGAAGGATCAACATGAGGTTGATTCTCTTGGGGGAAAGTGTTTACGACTGAAGCACTTACTGCATTCGGGATTACCTGAGTGGAAAACAACCATACTGGTAATCCAATTGTGAGACCTAGAAAGCTCAAAGTAGCGATGTGAGGAGGACCAATGTTTCCATAAGAAGGAAAAACAAAAGGTTCCCCTGGAGAAGAGGTTCCTTCATTGGTCATTTCGGGAAATGATGCCATTAAAAACAAAAATCCAATCTAGAGTCCACTAGGGAGATCAAACAGCACACGCTAAAAATCTAGTAAGAAAGCAAGCAAATAAAACCTTCTCACAATGAGCACACTAGTTGGTGATGAAATCCAATGTCGCGAGAATAATGTAAGAAGGGGATGAGATAGAGCGGGTGGAAAAGTTACGTTGACGACCTGTTTAACAGACTTACACCCTGGTTCAAGCTCCCACACATAATCATGGGTATACCCTCCAAGGAGCCCGAGTGAGTTTGGCCAACGTCGATTCCAAGTACCTTGAAGACTTGCCCCTCCACAGTCACCTTGTTTAAAGACCCTAAAGATATAGGTCACAAAGGTTACCAAAAACAACAATGATGCATGGGGGAATAGTTGACAGTCTGATCCATGTGCAAGGGTAGGGTATCTAGCCCGAAATCAACTTGAAAGGATTCCACTCATCATTTTGGGTATACCTCTCAAGCGACCCCCATAATACACGTAATCTCTACACCAAGACCAACAAAGAAGGGTGAGTAACTTTGTTAGTCTCAATTCGACCTCGTGATTGACCCTTGTGTTAGAAGGGCTTCCCAGGACAAAATGTAGTAAGTGGATTTAACTCTCCCTATCACAAGATACTATGTTTGTTTTCAGCATTGGAAAGTTATCTTTTACACCTATTCCAAAGCCCTACGACTAATCTAATGTAGGTTTGCTACCAGAAAAGATAAAAATGTCTAATCAATTTTTATAAGCGCTTTATTTTATGGTTGTTGTTACTCAAAAGGAAAATGGCATGGACAACATGGTGTTTCGACCGACTCGAAAGTTATGCAAAGAGATGAAGATGCAATATTTTCAGTTCGATGAAAGCTATGCTATGAGAAGGAGAAAAAAATTATCATTCCTAGATGAAAAATGTCCCAAAATCTTAAAACTCATCAATATCAATATTCTCAATAAATGAGCAAAAAAGACTGTACAACGATGCACGATTCATGGCCCCCCCAAGAAAATTTAAGATCAAAAAATGCCAAGAATCATGCAATTCCGCTACTTCAAATGCAAGGATGCCCCCAATCTAATATAAAGCAAGAAATCAAATCTTTTTGTTTCAAAAATTTTACTAAAAGCAATAATGAACTTTCTTAAAACAATGAAACCCAAACTAAAAGTTTTCTTTTAAAGCGAACTATTCAAAAGAAATATGATCTTTCCCTAAACAATTCTAAAGAAAACATGGGCTTTGGAATTGAAAGACACTCAAAGCAAGAGACTAATCCTTCAAAACCAAACAAAGCAAAGATGATTAAAGCAACTCAAAGAATGTCAAGCAGACTGTAAACAGATCAATATAGGCTCCAAAAGTTCAATCCAGCTGATCAAAGAAAAATTGGGCATCAAAATATAGGAAAGCCTAATTCCAAACAAAAATTTCAAATGGGTTCGCAACCTAGCTGTAGGGTGCAGTGCAAAAATCAATGGAGTTCACAGGCTGGACACAGGTAGGGTGCGAACATGTCGCACTGGATTACACAGTAGGGTACAAAACTGAGGGGTTTTCGCAGGTGATAGACCAATACAGTGTGAGACTACTTGAAATCAAAGAGAATTTGGAAAAGGACAAAAGAGTATAAGCAAACTTCCAGACCCAGAGAGTCTGGATGGATCTCCCATAGACTCAGAAACCAGAAAACAAGCAATCAAAGCAAGGGAAACTAGAATAACTAGGAAACAATATACTCCCCAGTGGAGTCACCAATTTTGTTACAGGATAAATCAGTAGGTGCGGACACTAACTGGTCTCCCTAGATCCACGTAGATCTAGAGCAAAACACACCATAACATGACACTTTCCTTAAGTTTTAGATATTGAATTTACTAACAAAAGAGGGATAGGTGACATATCGTTTAAACGTCGCTTCCTTTCCCCATCACCATCCTAGCTCCGTTTCGACACTCATACAATGATGAACCTGCAAAAGAACGCAACCAATCAAAGTGATAGTAATAGCATAAACTCAATATAAACCTATGTATGTGATCAAGGAATCATACAATAAAACACAACAAGCTTTATAGGAAAGAATCATATTACTGTATCATATTAAATGTGAAAGAGAGATTACAACCATGGCCTTGATGTCGTAATGTCCCTTCCAACTGTCCTTCATTCCCCACACACTTCCACTCCAATAATTCTGAGAGAATAGATATGACAATATTCACAATCTATCTTGACAAAATGGCTCATCTAGCCAATCTAACAATCTCCAAAGCTCAATCCAATCCAAGCTAATCCCAAAATCTAATCTCATCTAAGCCAACTTTCTCCATGAGAGCTCCTCTCCTTTTATAATCTGAAGAGGAGAAGGTGAGGAGGTTAGGATGATCCCACCAAATCATGAAAGTGAGTAAGATCCAAACCATTCGGATGCCACCTCACCATGGAAGTTTCTCCTTATAGAAGCATCAAGAAGATGCTCATTTTTCCCATGTATGAGCATTCTCACACCCTGCTTATAGAGAAACCTGCAAACCTCTTGCAACCCATCTATGGTGCAGCATGAAAGAATCAAGAATTATCGCACCCTACCTATATATCAACTTGAGAAAATCCTCTTTAATAGGGTTTTTACAAAGGATAATGAAACTTCTTTTCTCAGGAAAATTTCTTCTCTCTTCTTTCTTCAAGAACTCAGGCCACTGACTCATACATAAATAATTTTCATACCTTGACGATTTCTAATATATTCCAACTTCCATAGGCGAGGTGTCATTCTTCGTGTTTTTTTTCCATTTTCTTCTTTACCATTGAACTTTGCTTTGTTTGTAGTTCGATAACTATGGTTCTTAGGCAGAAAGTGCCTATACTCATCAAACACTTCCTTTGCTAAACTCCTTGAACGACGAGACTTTATCCTAGGACCACAAACTGGGCATGCAAATTTACCCTTTGTTTGAAGACCTACAAGATATATGAATAAATGTAGCATCAAATTAGAGTTACAATTAAAAATAATGCATGATTTTTTCAAAAAAGATATATAATATTAAATCACAAAAATAAAGTAACAATATACCACAAAAATGTGTTAACCCAGGAGCATCATGAATTGTCCATGATAGTATTCCATGGAATTTAAATCGTCTTTGCCCTATTGGTCGAGAGATGTCATACATAGTGACGCCAACCCATAACTTCAATAGCTCATTGATGAGAGGCTCAATATATACATTCATATCTTTAATCTGGTACCTACCTGATTGGTTCAACTTAATGCATGATTAATTATACTTATCTAGATGTCGTGATATATAAAAGAAATAATTACCATGCACGAAACAAATAAATGAAATATTTTGTCATGCTTTAAAGCAAATAAAAAATAATTAAATACCTAGAACAATCATTGCCAACATTGTGTGCTCTCTCTTGATTGACATCCAAGGAGGAAGGTTATTGTTTATAACAAAAACAGGCCACACTGAGTACGTAGAACGAAGCTCTCCAAATGGATTGACACCATTAGCTGCCGACGAAAGTCTAACATTACGAGGTTCTTCTTTAAAAAATGGCCACTTTTCTTCGATGTAGTTCAATGTAGAACCATCTGCAGGCATTCGAAGAACATCATCTCGACTCCTATTATTTGCATGGAAATCCATAAACTGTGCTATACTTTGGCACCTGAGCAACTGCTAAAAACATGGAATTATCGGAATATAACGAAGAACTTTGCGAGACACCTTATTTGACACTTTATCGGTTCGATATCTACTTGTTTGACATTGTGGGCATTCATTTTCTAATGCATATTGTCCATAATATATGATATGATCATTAGGACATGCATCAATAGCATGATAGTCCATTCCAATTTCTTTCATATGTTGGGTATGTGTTATATTCTTTGCATGTGTGTGTGTGTGTGGGTGCGCTACAACAACTGCGTTGGGCGGTTATTTGCTATTTTTAGCGGATTTTGCTATTTTTAGATGATTTGTAAATTAATCCCGGATTAAGGGATTAGGGTTTTGGTATCTACGGAATACCTAAAAACATTGTATATATTGTATGGCGAATGGTGAAATTCG
>ML788404.1:0-28408 GCA_009831015.1 Picea engelmannii
TTTTAAGTCGTTTACTTTTGTGCTTGACGTCTCTCATGCTCTTTTACTATTTGGTATCATTATTTGGTAGTAAATATCTTCAAGATTTATTTAGGGTTCCATTCGAGAATTTATTCGTTAGGGTGAGAACCATTTTGTGTATATAAATTAGTTTTTACCTATTTTAGTGGACTATCAGATGGTAGGCTATGACAGCATCCTCTGTCGTGGTTGGGTACTCTTTGTGTAAAAATTGAATGTTGTTTTTCCTTGACCTAGATCTTTCTACCCATATCCAAGAAATATTCTTTCATCTAAACACTACACTCCTCCATAATCCCTAATCCTTTAAAGGAGGACCGAATATTATTCATAAATTTCTTCTGTAGTTTCTGATTTAATGATACCTCTCGGGTTCGAAATTCCTCTAATGTGCCACAGATAAAATTTCACGGGCTTTGTACTGTCTTGGTAGCGGTTCGTCCATATGGGGAGGGGTGTCTATACTACTCCGTGATTAATCAACTTTCGTTACCTCAAAACTGGTTCCTACATTTAAACGAGGAAGAGGGTATTCTCATACTGCTTCTGTATCCTTAATGTACTCTCTTTGGCTCATATGTTTTCTCTGTACAACTAAGTTATACTCTTCCTTTGGATATTGTTTGTTGACTCGGTGTTGTGACTCCTGTGTATTTACAAAATCACATTTCTAGTAAAACCCTACTCTTTTACTGGTTATTGTCACTAAATATGGGGCCCTATTTGATGCAAGGGTACCCATCAAATTGACCAAGTTCGCTCCTCCCCTTTCGGTCCATTCACATTCACGACTCGGTTGGAAGCTTACCTATGGCGATTAGAAGATAAGTAAAAATTTTCTGTCCAATCTTTATCTTGTATGTTTCGTTGAATTTCGAGCTTTGGAAATACCCCTATCATGTTACTAAATTAATTTCTTCATCCCTTGTAGGTCCATGTGGAACACGGTGCTGGATCAAAATCTGGTTCTGCTTAGAAAGCTATTCTGGTTTCTAATAATAGAAACTCTTAAGGGATTTGGAGAAATCGTGGTGATGTTGGGTTATTGCTTCAGCATGCTTTGCTTAAGACTGTTGCCTAAATCATTAGATGTATAGACCTTGAATTTTTAGTTAAAGAAATGTTATAATTTCCTTTCATTGGTTGAGGTTTACTTTGCTAGTCTCTGTATAATGATCTTGTAGCGATATTCGAGACATATATCCATTTGTGAAATTACGGAAAGGCAAACTATACATTGATTCGAAAATTCATTTCGAATACTTACAAATGAAATATTTACTCGTAAATTTCTTGTGTCTATCGCTGATTAATTTCATTCATTTAGAGTAGATTTTGTAATTATTATATGCATATACTCATGTATAAATGTGTGGTCATATGCGTATCTATATATATCTAATTTAACTTAAGTTTACATCATGAATTTCTCCCGCGTCGTTGAAGTCGATGGTTTCTATAGTCTTATTATATAATCCATGACTTATAATATTGTCATATATAAATGAATATAATACTCCTAAGATTCATTTCTGGGTTTCTTTAAGGGTTGGGCCAATTGAATTTTCACCACAGATGTTGAATGGGTATAACACTCTAAATAAAAGATTCATTCTTTCTAGATTTTTTTTAGGGTTTACACTGATTAAAAATCCACTACATACTTTGGAAGAATGCATATGATCTTAGGATAGATGGATAATCCCAAGATATACCCTTGGAAATTTTCACGGCTAAAAATATTTATTTTATTTTATACAAGTTAGATCTGTCCTTGTCCTGAGTAGTTTTCTGGTGGTTTTGTAATATGGTTTATTGTCAATATTCAATTCCATTACTACTATAGATATTGTATATAAACCCATACCTTTATTGTTGGTCAGGTGAATTACAATGGACCACACATACAACAGTATTATAGGTATATTTTTTAATAGGGTAGATGATTTTTTTTTTCAACAGATAACATACCGAAAACCATACAGATACAGTCGTATCTACAACAGATATCCTACTATGATTATATAGATACAATCTTCAGTCGAACCCAATTATTTCTATCACAATTAATCTACAAAATTCTGAAATTTACATATGACTGTAAAATAATCGTCTGTATAGCAACCCGAATCATCTGTAGTAGTTTTTTTCAATTTCATACGACAATAAAACAATTTATCTAGAATAGCAATGCATATTAGCTATAGTAGTTTAGTAATTACATATGACAGTAAAATAATTCCTCTCGAATGGAAAACCTATGCAATAATTCTAACGAAACGAATGTAATGAGGAAAAGTAGAGGGTACATATCTGAATTGGTTTGTCGAAAGACAAAGGGAACAACCATGTTCCTCCCAACTTTAGGACTGGGCAACCAAATCACTTTCCCGGTTCACCCCCTAGCCTGACCATGAATCCATGAGGGCGAACTTGAAATCTCCTCTTCAACAATGTTTCCTCTATCTATAATCCTCACCTTGCCTCACACTTAATGTTCATTGTTCATAACAGCAAGTATCCAGTAGTCCTTTTCCCCCCAACATACTACGGAGCATCCTGCCTCCTCACATATGCTATTTATCAATAAAATCTTTTTGCTTAGGTCTTTTTTCCTTCCCTTGGGAATTTTCGTAGATTTCTAAATCCCTAATTGTTAGGGGCTGCCAATGGCCAAATCCTTGATTTTCCACTTGTAAAAATCAACCCAGAGGTAGTTCCAACATGTTCCCCACTCATAGAGTCATGGTCAGCTAAATTTAATATGGTTGTTCCATTTGTCCTCCTGCAATAAATAAAACAATATTTTGTTTACATACAAGTGTCATAATCAAATAGTTAGTTGGGTCAGATCAGGTCTCTTTCCAACAGTCATAATAATTAATTACAATTTATCAAATTCAAAATTTGAAATTGCCATAAATGGAAAAAAATTTCCAAATTCGAATTTACTAAAAACATAATAGTTTTTGTAACAAATTTTGACTTTCGAAAATGCTTTATTTTATTTTTGGGGGGATGCCAGAATCATCCTCAAGATTCTCTTCTCTGTAGACATGTGCAAAGTTGAGGACTGAAAAGAACTTGAAGAGTTCCTTTATCTTGTCCTTCCAACAGAGTATAGAGATTGCCTGAAGATATCCTTTGTTATTTAGCTAGTCAATTACAATTTTTGAATCCCCTATGAAATGGAAATCTATGATAGAAAGTGTATGGGCCAAGGAAAGAGAATCCCATGCACCCAAAATTTCTTCTCTTGTGTTTGATCCTCCTCCACAATTGAGTGTCCACCTATAGACTAAATGATCATTGAGGTTGATGAATCCACCTGCTCTATGTTGTTCCCCATTACTTTGAGCTTCCCCATCGAACCATCCTATAATTCTATTAAGTGGAAAAATATGGGAAAAACATCTAATGGAGTGCATAATTTCTTGTGCTTTATGGATTTTGATTGTGCCAGTGGAGAGATAAATGACATTATCCAAATATGGAGACCTTGACTCAGAAATAGACAAGTTCCTTTCTAGCCAAATGAACTAACATATGAGTGTTGGTAAGGATGAAAGACTGTGATTCTAGATGGCCCAAAATGCAAAACATTCCTTCACTGTAGTTCATGTCCACCCTGTAGATAACTTGTAATTCTCTTTGATCTTTATCCAAACAGTGTGAGTGAATGGGAAGTCTACAAAAAGATGTATACCAGATTCCTCATTACCTTTACAAAGATGACAGAAACCTGGCCCATACCAACCTCTCTTGTGGAGATTATTCCAAGTGAGTAATTTGTCTTCAATGAGAAGCCATGAAAACAGTTTAATCTTTTGTGGGAAATCCCATCCCCACAGATTTCTCCTCCAACCTCATATTTTGTTCTTCCACAGCTCAACTGCCAGCACATTGTGTACATTTTTTGTTGTTATCAAACCTGAACAGTCACCACCATCCCACCTTAACTCATCATGTATGTTAGAAATAACAATGTCAGCTCCAATCAATCTCATCCTATATCCGTCCCAATCAGAAGAAAATTCACCCTCTAGTCCCAAATCTATGTTGTTTAGCCAATTGGACTAGATCAACCCTTGGATAGAAGCCCGATTAGCTTGAAAAAGAAAATATACATTTTTTCTATTTAAGAGGGTAATCAACTCAGCAAAAAGAAAGGAATCCTTCCCGATCCCCAAAATTTCATCCTTTCTAGTAATAATGGAATCACCCACACACGGTTTCCAAGCAAGCTAGTACACAATCAAAGGCAAAGATTTCAGAATGTTCTTCCAGGTTTGGGAACCAAAAGACGATACTGGCAGGGATGAGCACAACCAAGTGGTCACTGAAATATGTGGAAAGTATTTATCTTTCAAAACCCGCTACCAAATACCCGGATGCATCAATCTGCACCATAACGATTTTGTAGCGAGTGCTCTCAAGAAACAAAAGATGTTTCTAATCCCCCAACCACCAAACACTTTTGGTCTTGAAATAGTCTCCCAATTTCATAAGTGAAAGGTTGAAGATTGTTTATTAACAGACCAGAGAAAGGAAAATACCAATTTACGAATCTAGTTCAGAATTGTAGCCAGGATGTTTTCCAAAGATAACCAATACACCGGTTGTCTTTTGAGCACCACTTTTATCAAAACATATCTACCTCCCAAAGAAAGAAAATGATTGCACCAGTGTCAAATTCTATTCTCGTATTTCATCAATAGCCACTGCTAGTCCGCCACCTTTTACTTATCCATCTTTAAATACAAACCCAAATATTTAAACCTAGACTTTTCTAGACTTGTCTTCCTTTACCAACAAATAAATCAACCTCATGCATTAAACAAATTGGCATGGCAATATCTATGTAGGCCCATAATCCTTAAAAGGTTAGGAAGATTAGTACTATGACAAATCTTTTGAAATTGAAATTTAATTTGGGTACATTCTTAAAGGTTTAAGAGAAATTGTTTTTCATCTTCAACCCTCTTAGCCTCACAAAGATATAGACCCCTTGAGAATTTTTTCTTATTTTAACAATATATATTTTACTCTTTACACTAGTAAAAATAAAGATACTTTTGAATTTCTAGCTTAAAGTTGAACTTCTTAATTTTATTTTTCCCTATAATTCTTTATGACACCACAATTTCTCTTTAAATTTTGATTTAATAATATTTTTAATATTATCCTTATTATGCAATATGCTTTCTCCAACATCTTTATGCCATCTTCGCTTAAGCAAAGGTGATTTTAGCTATAGTTTGAAACAATTTTGGGAAGCCTTTTGTCCTCCATATTGTTTAATTTGTTCTTATACATTAACTACCTGGTCATAATTGTGTTATCAATGGGGGAAAGGCTAGCTTATGTGAGGAAGATATGATATGGTATATTTCTATTAATTTTGAGATTATAGATTATAAAATTCTTTTGTATCTGCTTTATCTTTCTCCATGACTTTCTAGAGATACTACATCCACAAACTTCACATCCATATTAAAAACCATGGGTAAGGAGAGTATCAAATAAAATAAAAAATCTTATCTCATATCCAAAGATCCATTTCTTTACAATTGTTTTCAAGTCCATAATAAACTTTCCACCCCCCATTTTTTTTTTCTCAAGACTATAATTCTAGTTGAGCTTGTGATGAATATTGATTCCAAGATATTTGTTTGAAGGAACTTACTACAAGTTGAACTTCCTCCAAGTTGTTGTTATCATATATAAATGTATAGTAGGTGATATTTTTGGATTTAATTATCATAACTTTTGTTTTGTCAATATTAACATTCATACCCATATTGGAGCAGAAATCCTTGATGACTCTTAGTTTCTTTCCAACATCATAAGGACTCCTTTCCATAAGAACAATATCATCACCATAAAGAAGAAGAATGATGACTATACCAACAAGATTTGAGTCAACACAATAAGATTCTTTCAAAAAATCTTCTAATTTGTTAATGTATATCCCAAAAAGGGCTGGGGACAAGGGACAACCTTGCTTGACTCCAATATTACAGTTAAGTTCTTCCAACCATCCCTTAGTGTTCCTAAACAAACTTTTATCTCTTACAACTTATTCCAAAGGTTTGTCCCAAGCACTATGTCAAAATATTTTCGAAAGTCAATCCAACAACATAGAAAATTGGTTTTATTATTGCAACACTCCTCCACAATTATCATAATCATAACAAGGTGGTCCAAAATTGAATGATAGCTTGGATTTACTATTGTGTCACTCCTCCACAATGATCCTAAGTGTAACAAGGTGGTCCTAAATTGAATGATAGGTCCTAAATTCGGCCTAGCCTTTAGCTCTGTTTTTGTGGCTTTCTAGTCATAGGTTGATCTTCTTTTCCAAAATAATTAAGTACAACCTGGCTAAAATGAGGTTAATCATAATAGTCCTATAATTAGAGGGATTGTTTTTATCCCCGCTTATAAAAATAGGTACAATGAAGCTTTGGATCCAATTTTTAGGGAATCCTTGCTTGATAGATAAATTGAAGAGGTTGTGTATGTTTGGGATGAGAATAGGCCCTCTAATTTTTAATATTTAAAGAATTTATGTGCATTCATCTATCTAACCAATTAACAGAAAATTAATGAAATAAATCAGTTTTATTCCCCCACAAATGGATCCCACCCTCAATCTCTCCCCATGATATTTGAACCAATGACTTAATGGGGACTAAACCCCACACAAACCAACTGATATACACCTCATGGGTTATTAACATCTATTTATATATAAATAAAAATTCCCTAAATAATTTGCTTCTCAAATTGATCTGAGACATCGACCATGTTTATTATTTCAATTTAACTCTTTAAATGTGTCCCATTACAATATGTTGAAACTAATAATTAATTTCGAGAAAAAGACACTTAATGTGGTAGGTGATAAACTTCTAGATAAATCGGGTAGGTAAGAAACTTAGAGATAGTTGACCAGATAATCTAGAACATTGATCGAGTGACTAGAAGAGAGTTTGAGAGTTCGATATTTCTCAACACTCTCTAGATTGTTTGATGTCTATGTATATATATTTTTTCTCATCAATGCAATGTAAGGTATAAGTGTTTTGAGTTGTATCTGTCAGTAAGTGGGTTGTTGTTTACCTTCCATCTATCATTTGGTATCAGATCTTAGGAGTAGGATAACTTCTTCATAGGAAGGACCAGGATGAGTTGTATCTATGAGTAAGCGGGTTGTTCTTTACCTTCCATCTATCATTTGGTATAAGAGCTTAGGAGTGGGATAATGTCTTCATAGGATGTCCCAAGATCCTGAGAGGAGTCACCAACAATGCCCAGTGGCGTAGAGATGAGTGGAGCATTACCTTGATGTTGGAGCATAATCCCTCATTGTGTGAGGGAAGCTGCCCTTTAAGTGAATGAACTCTCAAGACTTTGAAGGACTCTGCGAGAAGAAGTGATTTGAAAAAAAAAGGGAGCTCTATCAATGTGTAAGGAAGAGGTTTGAACCCTGCATCCACGAGATTTTTCTTTGGTCCACTGCTGAGCTCAAAAAAGGGGGACTCAAACGCTCAAAGCCCTTCGTTCAATGTTGTAACAAGATTGTGAAGTTGGCCTGGGAAGTCATGCTTAAAACTATTGTTGAATGGGGTTTGCAAAACATGGATTTATGGTGGTCTCCATGTGAGAGTGCTCAAATGATAGTCTTTCGGACTTGGAAAGGCCCAGGTTCAATACTTCTCCGAGTCTATTTAGAGGTATTTTTATGTATTTTTATTCCTTTAATGGTTGAGGATACATAGGGACATCTAGGTAGAGGATGATGATATGATAACATTAGAGGATGGAATGTGCCCTACATTGGGTTCATGGTTGATGGTTTTTAAGCCAATGGCCTAGAATTTTTGCAATACTTGATCTCCGAGTCTCAGATTGTTGGTTAGCCACTGAGGTGTTGGATACTGAGCTCTTATATTTATCAGGACCAGTTTAGTAGATTTTGTTTTATTTTGATCTATGTTTGTTAACTATTTTTATATATGTTTTGTTTTACAGATGTTTGAAAGAATAGAATCCCTGAATAGTTGAGTGATTTTCATTTTTCTTAAAAAGAGAAAGCTTTCATTTCGAAGAAGGGGCATTTAATTAAAAAATAAAAATAAAAAGTCCTAAATTTACTCAAATTGAAGTGGAGAATGGAGAGTTTATTTTTGTAAATAAATAAAAAAGCCAAAGTCAATTTGTAAGTTGTGAGAGAGATCAACAATAGTTGTTATTCACCTTAATTTGGGCATTTAGAAAAGAATAATTTTATATAATTTGAGAATTTAGTAAAGAATGCTTGTTGGGCATTTAGAAAAGAATAATTTTATATAATTTGAGAATTTAGTAAAGAATGCTTGTTCTTCCTATGATAAAATGTTGAAATGATGTATTTTTTGTAGGGGTTGCATGATTGGTTGTACCCGACACCCTAGAATTGTTTGGTCCTAGGCAAGTTCTCAGAGTTGTAGCTCTCATTTGGATTGTATGTAATCAATGTCTCTTTGTCCTGCCATATTAGGCAAGTTATATTCCCCAGGTGTTTAATAATACTTTATTTAGTCCTATGTTCATTAGTGTGGTAGCACATGTAATAATCAAATATGTACCCCTATTATGCATAAGAGTGGATATGGCATCAGGTTGTGGATTTGACCACTAGGTAGGTATAGGGTGGTAGGTGTACTTGTATCTAAGATTGAAGACAATTCATAGAAGTTGAATCTTCGATTTAGGGGGTAATGTGAATGTGAGATGGAATAATCTCATAGTGTGAGTTGGTTGAGACCAAGTTATGACTAAAGGAGTCTAATGTGTTGATGAACCATGTAGGTGAAAATGATTCCTAGAGAACTAGTAAGTACAATGGTTGGTACCCATGTATCTCAATAGATGGATTTATTTTATATGGACATCAATGATGAGTTGTTTGTATGTATAAGATGAAGAATAAATTCAAGTTAATTAGTTTTATGCACGTACAAAAGAAGAAGTAGCAGAAATTTGGAGGATGAAGCTTATTGTGAAGAAAGCCCAAGTAAATGTATGTGCATTGTAAATCAATTTCATCATCATAATGTTTGTGATCAACCAAAACCACTTGTAATTGAAGTTTGTTGTCAGATAAAAACCATTTGGTGTGATGGTTAGCGATCGTCTCAAACCACGTGAGCATTGTAATGTAAACCCTTGAAGATGTAAGTATAAGGGTAAGCCAAGGAAAGACCATGGATATGGTAATTGGTAACCCATGAGATGATTAAGGCTATAGCCATTAAAATTTGTCTTCTCCCATCATTAGATTGGTGTTTTGAGTTGTAGCTCCTATTACTTGTATGTTTCAGTTGTAGTTGATTCTACCTTTGTCTCTCAAATTAGTGTAGATGAAACAAGAAGAATGATGTAGAAGCATTATATCTCAAGTCTTGTATGAGAGCATTTTTTCCAAGTTGCGGTATCAACGAGGTCTAATATTTTGAGATGGAATACACTGAAAGGGGGAGGAATATCAATTAGCATCAACATTTTAGTTATTGATAAAGTGTTTGTTATAACAGAGGAAGTATAATCTTTTTGGAAGATCATGTTGAATAAGAAGAAGATTGTTGAAGAAATTGAATCCCACTGTGTGGAAAACACATGTGGATGATGTAATTCAATTTGATGTCTAAAGTTGTAAGCCTAGCTAAGACTTAGACCAGTAGGCCAACATATTATGAATTTTTTAAGCTTGTAGATGTATTGATGGTTGGTGTTTGTATTGTTAGTAGTGGTAATTAAGGAGGAGTGTTGAAACTAGTAATTACTCCCGAGAAAGAGACATGGAATTTAATGTGGTAGGTAACTTCTACATAAACCCGATAGGTAAGAAAATTAGAGATAGTTTACTAGATAATCTAGAGAGCTCAATCTTTCTCAAGATCATTCGAAGTCTATGTATATATATGTGTTCTTGTCAATACAATGCATTGGTGTTTTGAACTGTATCGTTGTATTTCTGTACTTGGTGTGTCAGTAATTGGGATATTCTTTGTCTTCTATCTATCACCATATATTTATAAATAAATAAAAAATCCCTGGATAATTTACTTCCCAAATTAATCTCCATGGGCCATCTTTATTATCTCATCGGACTGCCATGCCTTCATTTAGTGCATCTATCAAAGCATGGCCATGTGTCTTGTTTTTCAGGTCCATTAGTTATAGCATTCTTAGAATATTGCCATGTCTTATATTTGCGCCCACCGTAACAACATTTCCATATGCCTTGTATCCAAAAGGAAGCACCATCTTACTTTTCTTTTGTTGTGATATCTACTGAGAAGCAGTTTCCTGTATTTTTATTTTCTTGAGGGAGATGGTGGGTGAGGAGCGAGGCAATGGGGGATGAATTTCTGTCTGAATAAAGTGATAAATGGATTTTGAATGTTTTTTTTCAATCTTCTACGACTTATAAAGTTTAGAGTCTCAGTGTTTGTTTCTACGCCTGCAAGCTTTCACGGGTTTGGAATTTATTTCTACACCTACAAACTTTCATGGGTTTGGAACTCATGCCCTTGCTTGGCATTTATACTATGGGTGCCATGTTTCCTTTGGTATATTGGGAAAATTATAAAGTTTGGTCTCTATCGTGATGAAACTGTGAGCAAATATGCTCATCACACCACATATTATTCAAGGGAAACTCTGTTACATTTATACTTGTAGAGCTCACTGAAAATCAGGAACATAATCCTACTAGTGTGGATCTAGAATCACTTATAATCTAAAAATGAAAATCTAGTCAGAAAAACTCCCGAACAATCATAGTAGTTTCAAGATTATTCTAACATCCTCCTTTAATGGAGAAACAAATTTTCTACGATACCTAACTTGCTTCCAAAAATTTCAAACTTGAGTTTACCAAGAGGTTTGGTAAATATATCAGCCACATTATCATTGGTATTACAAAATAACAAATCAATTTCGTTTGATTCAATCTTCTCTCTCACAAAGTGATGTTGTAGCTCGATGTGTTTTGATATTACATGATATATTGGATTGTGTGACAATTTGATAGCACTTTTATTGTCACAGTTGATGCATGTTGGACCATTTTTTTCCTCTTCAACATCTGCAAGATTTCTCTGCAACCAAACAACTTCACAGGTGGCACTGGTCAAGGATTTATACTCAGATTCTGTTGACAGAAAAGAAACAGTAGGATGCTTCTTGCAACTCCAAGATACAACCCCCGATCCTATATGAAATGCATAGCCTAAGGTAGATCTTCTATCATCAGGATTTCCTACCCAATCTGAATCATAAAAATCTGTTAGATCAACATCAAATTCATTAGTATACATAATACCAAACTTGACTGTTCCTTTCAAGTATTGAAGTACTTTCTTTGCATCTTTCCAGTGACTCTTTGAAGGCTTAGACATGAAATGACTAAGGATGCTAACTAAGTATGCAATGTCTAGCCTTATAGTGGTGAGGTAGTTCAGATTTCCCACGAACTGACGATATAAAATACCATTTGCCTCTTTAGATCTATCTTCACTGTACAAATTTGCACTCTTTTCTAAGGGAGTTGACATAGATTTACATTCACTCATGTTGAACCTTTTAAGAATTTCTTTGTGTATTTACTTTGAGTGATCAATTGTTTACCAGACTCTCTCCAACTCTCAATTCCTAAACATTAATGCAATTCTCCAAGATATTTCATTTCAAATTCTTAAGACAACTAAATTTTAATCTCTTCAATTAACTAGCATGCATTGTATCTAATAATGAGGTCATCCACATATAAATATATTGAAGAAACATTTCCTTCTTCATCTTTCTTAACATACAGGTTAGGATCATTTTTTATTTTCACAAACCCATTATGATAAAAGAAGGTATTTATATTTACATACCAAGATATCGGTGCCTATTTCAAACCATATAATGTTTTTCTTAACCTGTAGAATAGATGCTCCTGTCCCTATTTGACAAACCCTTCAGGTTGAACCAAATAAACCATTTCTTTTAAATCACCATTCAGAAAAGAAGATTTGACATCTAACTCATGTATTTTTCAATTATGTTATGTAGATAAGGAAATTAGTACTCTAATTGTATTCAATTTAGCTATTGGTGAAAAAGCATCTTCATAATCAATTCCCTTCTTCTGTGAATATCCTTTTGCAACTAATCCTGCCTTATATTTGTCAATGCTACCATGTACTTTAAATTTAGATTTATACAACCATTTTCTTCCGGTAGGAACTTTGTTTTCAGGCAGTTCAACTAATTCCCATGTTTCATTTTTCATAAGGGAATCATATTCATCATTCATAACATTTCTCCACTCTTCGTGTTATTTAGCTTTACCATAGTTTACATGTTCTACAACACTCATTACATGAGAAATCAATGCATAGTCTTTATACCTTACAGGTGGTTGAGTTTGTCGTGATGACCTCCTTGTTCCTTCACTGTTTTCATCTGGTCTCCTTCTCTGTGGTGACTCTTCTCCGCTCAATGTATCCTGGCTACTTGAAGTGTCCATACTATTTTCATTCCATTCTTGAACCCGTACTTGTTCATGTTCCTATTTAACCATTGCATCTATTTTGACATGTTTATCACTATCATTATGGCAAGCATCTACATCATTCATTGTATCAACTCTATCTGTATTCTCATGAAACATTACATCTCTACTTGCAAATAGTTTATGTGAACTGGGATCAAACAATTTGTATGTTTTGTTATTAGTACAATACCCAATAAAAACACACTTGATTGACTTTGCATCAAGTTTTTTTCTCTCATCCTTTGGAATATGTGCAAAGGCAATGGATCCAAATACTCTTAAATGAGTGACATAAGGTTTATAACCATAAAGAATCTCAAAAGGAGTTTGGAAATCTAATTTCTTAGTTGGATTTCGATTCTTTAAATAAACTTTAGTATTAATGGCTTCTACCCCAAAACCATTAGAAATGTTTTTGCCTTGAGGCATACTGCGAGCACACTCCACCGGTGTTATGTTCCTTCCTTCAGCAACACCATTTTTTTGAGGTGTATGAGGTAATGTACATTGTTGTTGGATCCCATGAAATTTACAATAACTTTTAAATGCACCTGATGTATATTCACCACCTTGATCAGATATAAGAACTTTAATACATTTGTCTGTCTATTTTTCAGTCATAGTTCTGAATTCTTTAAAGTACCCAAATAAAACACTCTTTCTCCTTATGAAATAGACCCATGTATATCTAGATCTATCATCAACAAAAATAAAAAAGTAGGAAGCACCACCAAGTGACCTAGTTTGCATAGGTCTGCATACATCAATATGAATTAATTCAAGAATATATGTTTGTCTTTTCTCTATATGAATGGGAAACTCCTCTCTATGTTGTTTACCAAGTGCACATGCTTCACATAGAAAATGATCATTCTTCATAACATGAAGACCTTCTACCATAGTTTTTCTTTTCAACAACATCAAATCATTGTAATTTAGGTGCCCATACTTGTGGTTCCATAACTCTTTTGTTGACATTGTTGTGGATGTCAATGAAACATGACACTTCATTGTCACATCCAACTTATACAATCCACCAAACCTGTTACCTATGGAAACAACCCTGTAGTGATTCTGGATATCTTTCATAGCACACCTCAACTTACCAAATTCCACTGTTAAATTATTATCAGTGATAGTTGAAACATATATCATTTTTTTTTAATATCAGGAACATACATCACATTATGAATCTGTCTCAATTGTCCATTACGTAAATTCACACTTATTACTCCATAGCCTTGGAATTTATGTGATCTGTTATCTCCTAATTAAATGTGTGTTCCATCAATTTTCTCATAATATTCATCATACCATTCTCTATTACATATCATATGAGCTGATGCACCAGAATCTATGAACCATGCATTCTCATCATCAGTTTCAGCAGACAACGTGGCTTCAAAAATAAACAACTTAAGGTTTTTAAATCCATCATTGAATGAAGTGTCTTTATGCACATAATTTCCATTATGCCTTTTATATCTCTGATTTGATTCATGATTCTTTCTTCTATAGCAATATTTAGCAAGATGTCTGGGTTTTCCACAATAATCACATTCAACATTTCTCTTAACATAAGAATCAGAATGTGTCATACCTTTCCGCTTTGTTTGAAACCGACCTATGTTCTTGTCCCACAGTTTACCTCGGTATGATCTTTTACCTCTTGCAATCAAGGCCAAATCTGAGCCACTTGAGTCCTGATCATAGTTCTTCACTCTTTCTTCTTCTTGAAGGAGGATACTAGCCAATTCATCAAAGGTAGGGGGAGTTGGTCTAGATGAGAGTGATGAAATAAAGACTTTATAATATTGCACTAAACCCTTCAAAACAATTGTTACTAAGTCATTATTGGAAACCTTTTCACCAATGTCACCCCGCTTATCACTTAAATCTTTAATTCGGGATACAAAATTACTTATGTTTTCATTGGCTTCCATTTTGATGGATAGTAGTTTAGTTTTTTAAAACAAGATCCGGTTTGCATTAGAGGTTTCGTACAAACCTTTAAAAATGTCGCACATCTCTTTGGAAGTTTTACAGTCCCTTATATGAGGAGTGATGTTGTCATTTACGGACATCCACAACAACACTTCGATTTCATCTCTCGCCTATCCCAATCTGGAATCGAGACAACAACAGTGGGTTTGGGCTCATCTCCTTTGACAATCGTCCATAGACTATATGCCTCTAGAATGGTGGTCAACTTAAACTTCCAGTTTACATAATTCTCTTTATCAAGTTTAGTGGACTCATTTAAATATGAATCAACTAGAGGAATCACCATATTCTATAAAAAATAATTCAATGATCAATTGAAAAAGAAACTATGTTGTATTTTACCTCCCACACTGGGTCCAACTCGGCTGCAGGATACACCCTCAAACAATTATGATGGCAATGCTTTTTAAATTTGTACAGAATGAAGATAGTGTTGATAGCAGCGATCTCCAGCGACGATCTCAAAAAAATATTACTCAAACAAATACTCAACATTGATCTCCAGCGACGACGAAAGAGACTGTAAAACACCGATATAAAAAATTCTAGATCGCGCCAATATCTTGCCCAGATTGAGCGAGGATGAATCTCCCCTCCCGATCTTTGTTACAGCTCCACTCGCGATCTCACAGTCAGCGAGGGACAAGCGCACCATGCAGGGATAGCGCAGCGTGAAGGGATAGGTTAAGAGATCTAGGGACAACGCACCAATTTGAAGGCAAACAACTCCAGCACCAGGCTCTATGCTCCACATTGATGGAAAAGTGAAAGATCAAGGGATGGGGAGTACACCAGGTCTAGCTGCAGCTCTAGTTCACAACGGATTTTGCACTGAGCTGCAAGGAAAGCCACAACTCCAATTCGTGCATTCACTCAGCTCTGCACGCAGCTCCACCAGCGAACACAGGTCCGAATTACATCTCAGATATAACAGTCGCTCCACAACATATAAGTTACAGCTCTTCACAGCTGTCCACAACCAATCCATCTCGAAGCAACAGTCAACACGCAGGTACCGTACACAACAGAAATTCACAGCAACAAGAGAGGGCACGCAGCCAGTCTCTCCAGAATTCACACAACACGCAGCTAGAAACCATGCGCAACTAGAGGGATCTGTGAAAAAGGTCTGAGGAATCTTGTGAGGAGGGATCTGACGAATCACACGAGCTCTGATACCAAATTACAAAGTGTGGTCTCTATCCTGAAGAAACCGTGAGAAAATATGCTCATCACACCACATATTATTCAAGGGAAACTCTGTTACATTTATACTTGTAGAGCTCACCAAAAAATCAGGAACAAAATCCTACTTGTGTGGATCTAGAATCACTTATAATCTAAAAATGAAAATCTGGTCAAACAAACTCCAACAATATTATTCGAGGGAAACTCTGTTACATTTATACTTGTAAAGCTCACCGAAAAATCAGGAACAAAATCCTACTTGTGTGGATCTAGAATCACTTATAATCTAAAAATGAAAATCTGGTCAAACAAACTCCCGAACAATCATAGTAGTTTCGAGATTATTCTAACATTACAAAATCCCCACATTTGATCCATGTGCATAACTACCCTAGTGACGAATTTTGCATGTCAAAACCATCCTTATCTTACCTAATACCTCTAGGGACATCAACGTACAGAAAACTGTGCGCATCGCAATGAAAAAATACTGCGTGCCACAAACTTTGTCGTTGAACTCTCAAGGCTTATCGTGCAGTTCACAAACTGGACAATTTACTACTCACTGTGATATATCACTTAATCGAATGATTTATGGATGCATAAAAACAAAGTGCTATTCTTAGCACATAAAATAGGAAATACATATGAAATTTGTTAACACACAAAATACTTGATATTAATAACTTCAGTGTAGCGTGCGAATACAAAATAAGATAATGTTGACGACCTCATGCAACCTCTGAACAACGTTTTCAAATTAAAACACATACACATATCTTGAGCTCTCAGTCTTCTTGAACTACCTTCAATTGTTGTTGCTCCTCTCGATTGTTCTCTTTTCATTTCATCTCGACTAACTAAAGACTCAGACATATAAAGACTGTGATTGAGACTTCCTATAGAAGTAAAATCGAATCATCATTAAAGACTACAATTAATTCGACTGACTCTTCATATAAATATCAAATTCATTTATAACTCCCCTGCTTGCCAACTAACTTAGACTGAGTTTGAGTAAACGTGTAACTTTGCATTTGCTGACTAACAATTCGACTAACCAACAAAACTAGGGACAAAATTGACTAAAAAACAAATAGGCAAAGACCTAAAAATCTCACCGACTTGTAATTACTATTTCCAACATTACCTGAGCTTGATAAACATGTTGCTAATTGAAAGTCTTACTTGACCATTCCCTTTATACTTTGATTGTTGTTGAATCCCTTTCATTTTATTTTGATATTATACAACCTTCTAGAATTGTTAAGGCAAGTGAATCTTATAGAGTCTTTCGAGTACTAGCTCCACCAACAGAAACAAGAGAAAGAGAAAGAAACGGGTTGTTCTCCACTGGTTTGTATGATCAATGATGTCATGCACTGGACTCTGTAGACAACTAAAAAGTATGGTGTACCTCGAATTTTTTTCAATACATGTGGGACATTCTGCATGACCCCCCTTGACTGTGTTTTGGGTTCGATATCGCCAAATGCCTGGAAAAATGAGGTAGCAGCGTTGTTCTCAGCATGAATTTGTCAGTTCCCCTTAGATTCAATAAGAAATAAATGGTCTCCAACCTCTTGGAGCCCGACATGTCAAACCCATTGTAACAGTGCATTGTTCGGAGCTTAAAATCACCAAGTCATAGCTAGGGAATGCTCATTAATACATTTGACGATGAGCCTGTGCACCTATAAGGCACCTGAGAAATCTAGGAAGCCCATCCACCCTGTACAGTGTAGGTCCACCTGCACAACATTGTAAGGAGATGTGTCTTTAATCATTGTTCCTTGTTCCCTTATGTTAGTGAAAGCATCAAAACAGAGCATAAAACTAAGAACATCAAACCAAACACAACATAATAGCAATCACACAATTGACACAGTGATTTATGTGGAAACCTAATGTCGAAAAAACCCACAGGAAATGATAGTCGGTATTCTTATTATTCAAGGGAGAATTACAATAACCAACACATGCATACAACCATCATGTCCTTAGAGACACACTCCTCTCCTCACAGACGCATTGTATTCCACAGTATCGTGTCTTTCTCACACACTCTACACACATTGAACTTTCACCTCTCCTCTCCTCTCCTCACAGACACATCGTATTCCATAGTATTGTGTCTTTCTTACACACTCTACACACATTGAACTTTCACCTCTATGGGTATGCTCGTATATATAACATCTATCACACCGTTACACGAACTGATCATAAATAGATCACATAGATACACAACTTGTTCACAAAAGAATGCATGCATGAGAATTCCTAATATAACTGCATGCATGTGACCCCATGAGAAATTATCTGACATGTTTCCAACAATAAGGTTGTGCTCAACAATATTTTGATGTGAAAATTAAATTAATATAAAATTTTGTTTTTTAATTATCATTTTATCTACATCTTCATTATTTCTTAACTTAATGGAAAGTCATAAAATGGTTCTCAACAATATTTTAATATAAAAATTGAATAAATGCTAAACCTCGTTTTTATAATTTATAATTGTTAATATATGCAAAGGAACTTTTTTTTATCCATGGTCCTTTACATTTTATGAGACCATTACTAATATGCAATGAAATGATCATGGTTGAATATTACTTTAATATTCAATGCAATGATGATGGTTTGATGGTTTGTTACATACTGCGAGGGAATTGTACTTCTTGTTGTAATGTGGGGCAAGTAAATAATTTTCAAATCTAGATACAACACGAGTTTTAATGAAGTATTTCTTTATATATTCAAAATTACATTATGAAAAAATAACAGTAGTTTATCTAAAAGTCAGTTGTCTACCCAAAAGTCTAATCCTTCCTTAAATTTTTTAAAGTAGTATGAACAATAGCACATCTTATAGATTTTTTTAAAGTTCGAAACATGACAACGAATTTCCTCATGCGGTCAAATGTAGATGCAGATGCACATGCACATGTGCATGGATGCAATCTACTTATGAACTGTTTGTGTAACTATGTAATCTATTCATGATCATTCTGTGTAACTGAGTGATAGATGTTATATATACGAGCATACCCATAGAGGTAGAGGACAATGCGAGCTAGAGAGAAGCGAGTGTGTGAGGAGAGGATGATTGTATGCCCAGGTTAGCTATTGCAGTTCTCCCTTGAATAACAAAAGACCGATAATCATTGCCCATGGTCTTTTCCTGATTTGGGTTTCCACATAAATCACTGTGTCAAGTGTATGATTGTTGTGCTTGGTTTTATGCATGTTTGATCTTTCTTAGTTTATGCTCTGTTATATATGTTATATTTTTCTTTCACTGCCCAACAAGTGGTATCAGAGCAGGTTGAAAAGGTGTCGCAGGTGAACCAATGTGAATTGCGTCCAGGTCTCGGGTGAACACAAAAAAATTTAGGTCATTGGCGCTCCCTAAGAAGTGTTAGAGGCGCACCCAATTCCAGTACCACCAAGTGTCGGCATATCGACGCTCCCCCATCCGTAGTAAAGGAATGTTGATCTCAAACTCACGCTCCCTTTCAACACTCCCAGGAGCGTCGATCTTCAAAAGAAATTTTTGCATGGTTTAAAGTTTATTTGCATGCCATGAAAGGGTTTTGCCTTATGGTTTAAAGTATAAACTAAAGTGTGAAAGAGTTTTTCTTTTGTCTTATTCAAAGCATGACATGCTCTAACCTTTATTCTAAGGCATAAAACGTGGTGACAATATTGTGATAAATAAATAAAGTGGAGTGATAAATAAGGTGAGGTTGGATGATAAAGGGGTGGAACCTTTATTAAAAAAAAAAATGTGGACACCTTGGTTTAAGAAGTGGACTTTTCTAGGAAGGTTTTTAAATATATTATATATATTGGATTAAATATTTTTCCAACTATATCCTATCATTGTTTCTTTATTATAAAAGGCTCAGTTTTAGAAGCAGTGGTTTCTGGAGATTTTTGTTAAATGGCGAAAGTGCAAAGTTCTAAGAATAGATTTATGCTATGGAAACTCAAGATGCGGTATCTTCTTGTGCAACAAGGATTGAAAAAGACGTTGGTTCGAAAGTCAAAGAAATCGGCAAGCATGACAGAAGACGACTGGGAGGATCTGGATGCAAGAGCCCTCAGTACCATTCGTTTGTGTCTAACAGATCAGGTGTTTTTTAACATCACTAAAGAGACGACAAGAATAGGTTTGTGGAGCAAACTGGAGAGTCTGTATATGACAAAGAACTTGTCAAACATAATCTTCTTGAAGAGGTAGTTGTACAACTTGTGGATGAAATAAGGTATGGAAATTGTTGATCACTTGAATGTTTTCAATACTCTGATTTGTCAATTAACTAGTATGGAAGTAAAGTTCGAAGATGAGAAAAAGGCGTTTACACTATTGTGTTCATTGCCTGAGTCTTAGGATCATCTAGTCACAACTGTGTGGTTTAACACAACAAATTCCATTGATTATGACAATGTTGTGGGAGCTCTGTTGTGTCAGCAAATGAGGAGAAAATCTAGTAAAAAAACCTCAACAGCAGAAGAAATGGTGGTCAGAGGTCAATCTATAGAAGGAGGGAAAGATCAGAAAGGTACAGGTAGGTCTAAGTCAAAAGACAATAAGGGTAAGGAAAAATGTTGGTTTTGTGGCAAATCTGGACATCTCAAGAAGGATTGTTGGAAAAGACAACAAACATCCAAAGAGGACTCCACAAAAGAAGAAAATTCAGCTACATGTATGGTTGATGAAGTTTTGTCTGTCTGATGTGTCTCTCGACCTGTGTTCGCATAGAAGGTGCAGGGAAGTGATGGTTGAGTCACTGTGAAATAATAATAAAAATATTAATAAAATGTATTTACTTTAGAGTTGTAGAAATTATTGATTGCATGTAAAATGGGCATATGTCTGTAATACCTAGATAGGCATGCGTACCCCTGGTTTATCAGTTCACCTATGAAAATTCTAGACGTGGATTTAGGTAGATTGAGTATGTGGGGGGGCATATGTGTTGAGTTATCCTTAGCTTGATGAAAGAGTTACTGAGTTAAATATGTTCTTAGGTCAAATCATGTGGTTTTTCGGGTCCATGTGTTTTGGGTATCTCGTGGTATTGTGTCCATGGATTTGCATGTAATGAATCGTATAAAAGGCTTGGTGAACTCCATTGCAAATGGGCATGGAGGTAAGCGGTGAAGGCTTACTTGGACGGTTTGGCCGGATTTGGTCAAAGTTGTTCAACTGCAAAGTTCGAGGTGGAGCAGTGTGTCCAGTTTAGAAAGGTGGGTCTACAGAAAGGTTGATGTGTTGGAAGGTCAATCAAGTGTTTGAGAATATATGATGAAGGTACGTTCATATCCATGGAACTTGGAAAGTATTGCAAGGAATTTGGGATCGAATAGGCATGTTCAGTAATGCCAAGTTGCAACAATAGTTGTGGAAAGAAGCGGTTGTGCTATCTGGTATCTCGGTCACCATCGGTTTCAAAAGATAGGAAGATTCAGGAAGAGGTATGAACATGTCATCTGGTAATTACTCAAATGTGAAATTATTTAGTTGTGATGCTTATGGTTTTTTATCATCTTTCTAAGTAGGACCCGGATCAAACAGGTAGATCTTTGATATGGTGATGATGTTAAGGGGTGCAGACTGTGGGATCCTATGACCCATAGAATCATCATGGACAAAGATGTAGTGTTTGATGAATCTCCTTTTATAAGGGGATGTATATGGAACAACCAGAACGGTTAGTTCAGAATCGCATCAAGAGATTTGTTTGCAAACTAAAAAGTTATTGTATGGCCTGAAGCATGCTAGGAAAATGGTACAAGATGTTTGATTCCTTCATGGTGAGCCAAATCTTACAAGAATTGGGTATAACCATTGTGTTTATGGTATATTCATTATCTTGGTATTATATGTTATGCTTGTTGCAAGAACATGCATGGTTGAGATCAACATGTTGGCTCAATTGGTTAGGACGTTTGTTATGAAGGATGTGGGAGCAGCAAAATAAATCTTGGGCATGGAAATACACACAGACAAGAAATATGGTAAGCTTGGTTATCACAACAAAAGTATGTGGTGAGGATACTCAGGAAATTCAGTATGAATAATGTGAAACTGGTAAATCCCTTTGGCTTTCCATTGTACTTTCTCTTCAAGTTTATGTCCTCATTGATGAAGAAGAGGGTTATGTGTCTCGATTATTATATGCTAGTAGGAAGTTTGATGATTGTGATGAAGAAATGGTAAACATTTCACATGCAGTTGGTGTTGTCAGTAGACACATGGAAAACCCAGGTCAGGAGCATGGAAATGGGTGCATCAAACACAAAAGAACAAGTATCACCTACAATGGTTGCAGTGATTTGGTATGTGGTTATGATTCATGAGATTTGGACAAGTGAATCGAGACCTATTAGACATGTTACTAATAGAGACAGAATGGTCCATGCTAGAGTGAATCATTCAGGAATGTTCACGTAACGATATTGTTAGATAAGTTGTGGAGCTGTGATGGTGTTTGGATTCTCTTGCAGGAATGGTGATGGATGAATTAATTAAGGGCATGATATATCAGGTAAATTGTTTTCAAGGTGGATATTTTTGGAAACATGCCAACGAATTTCCTCATGTGGTCACATGTAGATGCACATGCACATGTACATGTGCATGCATGCAATCTACCTATGAATTGTTTGTGTAACCATGTGATCTATTCATGATCAATCTGTGTAACTGAGTGATAGATGCATACCCATAGAGGTAGAGGACAATGTGAGATAGAGAGCAACGAGTGTGTGGGGATAGGATGATTGTATGCCTGGGTTGGCTAGTTTAGATCTCCCTTGAATAACAAAAGACCGATAATCATTGCTCGTGGTTTTTTCCGGATTTGGGTTTCCACATAAATCACCGTGTCAAGTGTATAATTGATGTGCTTGGTTTTATGTGTGTTTGATCTTTCTCAGTTTATGCTATATTATATATGCTATGTTTTGCTTCCGCTACCCAAAATTACAAAAAAAAAAACTAATAATTTATCTAAAAATCTGTATTCTACCCAAAAGTCTAATCCTTCCTTAATTTTTTTAAAGTAATATGAACAATAACACATCTTATAATTGTCCTTAATTGAATCAATCTCTTTAAATTCCCATTTTTTGTTTTCTCCAAACCTTCTCTTTGTAAATTTCCCATATTATGTTCCATTCAAACCAGAAATCAAGAACTTTCCCCTTTCTCTCAAAAGCTATAATATTGAACCAAATTCATGCCAGAACCACAAGAGTTGTAAAAGCGATACAATTGAAATTACAATTTTGAAAAAAATTAAGAAACAAATCTAATATATTGATATCAATTTATGTTATTTCAAAAAATTTAAATATTTAAAAATATATATATATATATATTGTTATCTAAAATTGATTTACAACGGTTTTATACAAAATCTTCCCCCTACAATGGTCAATGGTTAACATAGAGAAATCCTCTAAGAATAGCTCAGATAGAGAACTAACAAACTAAAGTTATCTATAGTATATAGAAGGTTTTCTTTTATTTTTTATTACACTTATTGAAAATGGACAGATTTAATAGGTTTTTAATTATAGATGGACATTTAATAGATGATATTTCACATGCTTGGAATATTCTTAATCGTCATTCTAAATGAAAGAGTGTGATTTGAAACATTAACTTCCTTACTTGCATGACAAAATATGTTTGTTCATCATTAAAATAATTGATTAAAATGATTAATATAATATAATAATAAAAATTCACTTTAAATTAAGGTGTGTTTTATTGGGTTTACTATGATTTAGTTTAAATAGTTGATTAAAATGATTAATATAATATAATAATAATAATTCACTTTAAATTAAGGTGTTTTATTGGGTTTACTATGATTTAGATTTTTTAGTACATTTCTAGGTTTTTTACTAGGGCTTTTCCCACTTCTTTTTACAAGTGTATGTTCATCTATGAATGGTCTGCGTATGCTTTTACTTCCTAGGTCGCTCTACATGCCAGCTCTTCGTCGATGAGTGCTCCACCTTCGTGTATGTTCATATATGAATGGTCTGCGTACGTTTTTACTTGCTAGCTCGCTCTACATGCCAGCTCTTGGTCGATGAGTGCTCAACCTTCTTTTAACAGTTGTACTCTCCATGCGTTTTCACTTGCTCACTGTGGTCTGCGTACGTTTTTACTTGCTAGCTCGCTCTACATGCCAACTCTTCGTCGATGAGTGCTCCACCTTCTTTTAACAGCTGTACTCTCCATGCGTTTTTACTTTCTCACTGTGCCTGAGCTTACGAGTTGTGCCTTATTTATTTACTCGCTCAATTTGTGAGTGTTTATATAATCGCTCAGTTTGACCATGTGCATGTGTGGAGAGTTATCACTAGTCTCTTTTTATAGCCGATCATTTTACCTTTAGCACTTCCATGGATGTCTTCATGATTATGTAAACAATCATGGTCCATTTCCTCCCTTTTCATTTATGTTTCTGTGTGGTTGCACAAGCGGACGAGGATTGTAGTTGGACGAAGGCACCATAAAGGAGATAATCAAGACCAGAGAGGAGTGGAGTGGAGGGACGCAAACTGGTTAAGAGTTCATGTACACAATAACCAAATCAGTCTCATTTAATTTATATTTATGGATACTTTTATATGTTTGGATGGAGGCCCATTAAATCTGTAGGATTCCAACATCAATTAACATTTTATATTTTGGGTGGGGCTCCACTACAATTAGGTACAGCTGAAATAATGATTTCACAATCGATAGATGAAGATCCAGGTAAACCTTTTCCCATTGCCAATACTGCGAGTTGGTGCTTAAACTCGGCCTTTCTTAGATCGAGTCTCTTTGCACACCCCATAAAGAATAGTAAGGCATGTGATCCCTACACTAGATCTGAATAATAAGGCATCTGATCCCTACACAGATCTGACGAACTGTCTGACCATGAGATTTTATTGTGCATTACGTTTTCACGTTTTCTGGTACTATCAAGGTTTCAATTTAGCTTCATCTCAATTTAAAAAATAAAAAATTGTCCATGCATGCCCCCGAAAACCCTAACCTTAATTATGCATGTCTTTGTTAATATAATGCTTGTCTTTGCTAATATAATATTCTGTCTTTACTAATATATTACTAGGTACAATTGAAATAATGACTCCACAATCGATAGATGAGGCAAACCTTTTCCCCCTTGCCAATACTGCGAGTTGGTGCTTAAACTCGACCTTTCTTCAGCCGCATCTCTTTACACACCCCTTAAGGAATAGTAAGGCATGCAATCCCTACACTAGATCTGAATAGTGAGGCATGTGATCCCTACACCAGATCTGACGAAGTGTCTGACCATGAGATTGTATTGTGCATTACATTTTCACGTTTTGTGTACTATCAAGGTTTCAATTTAACTTCATCACATTTAAAAAATAAAAAATTTGCAAAGGCATGCCACCAAAACCCTAACCGTAATTATGCATGTCTTTGTTAATATAATACTTATCTGTCTTTATTAATATATTACTAAACTCATCATTAACTTTTTAATACATTTACTCAAAATACATTGAATCATCATTATAGAGACAACTTGTTGATTTCAGTTGTATAAATGTGTTAAACATATAATTTAATATATTTATTGTGTTTTTTAAATATGTATTTAATATATTTATTGAATTGCATTATATTTAATATATTTATGGCATTGGGTACTTGGAAATAATGGAGAAAGCATCAGTTGAAAGCGCTGAGAGTCAAGATTGAGACAAATCGGTAGTATCCAAAGGCAAAGCGACAAAAAGTTGCATATCCTTGGTGATTTTTTTGCAGCGACTAAATTGCAGCGATGGCGAATCTGCTGGCAGAGACCTACCTCAACGAAGCCAACAAGTTAGATGGCTCAAACTTCATTAACTGGAAATTCAAGATGGAGACGCTCATGGAGGGCTATGGTGTCTGGAACATTGTGAAGGGAACTGAACTGAAACCTGATGTGGCTGCAGGTGCGACAGCAGCACAAATCCAAGATTGGGAGAAGCACGAAAACAAGGAAAAGGTATTGTTGCGCATGTCTATTAAAGATAACATAATTCCACATATTAGAGATGCTACAACTTCTGCTGCAACATGGATAGCTCTTAAATCATTGTATGAAACTAGCAACACAAATCGCATTTTGTTCCTGAAAACTAAATTGCTAGGTATTAAGATGGATGGAAATGAATCTGTTAGTTCATTTTTGGATCGCATTAAAGAGGTGAAAGACAAGTTAGTAAATATAGGGGAAACTGTTTCCAATACTGATGTAGTGACTATTACCTTAAATGGTATGCTAGAAGATTATCATATGTTCATAACAGGTCTTGCAGCAAGGGAGAAACCTCCTACGTTTGAAGAAATGACAGGTATCTTGCTGGAAGAGGAAGAGAGGCATGGGAATCTGAAGCCTTAGAGTAAAGATTTGGCATTGTGGTCAAATAATAGATCTGTGAGAGGGAGATCAGGAGTAAGGGGCAGAGGAGGCAGTTCATGGCAGAGAGGCGGTTCATGGCAGAGAGGCAATTCATCGCAGAGAAGACAATCTCCAAATCAAGGTATGCAATCTGATAGAAATGAGTCAAAGAGTTGTTTTTATTGTGGTCGACCTGGACATATGGTTAAAGATTGTCATAAGAAGAAAAGTGATGAGGCTAGGAATAAACCTAGAACACATTCAGGTCATTATGCAGAAAAATCTTTAAATCAAGATCACAGATTATTTATTGCTAGTGATGATATTGATGAACCCCCGAATTTTGACTCACGGGATCTTAGGTTGTTTGTGTCTAATGCTGCTTTATCTGTTGAAACAGATGATTCTGATGCCTGGTTTGTGGATTCCGGAGCATCAATACATATGACTTGTAATAAAAATTGGTATGCTAATTTTAAAGAAACACAGAATGGTGCGAGCATATATCTTGGAGATGACCGCGCTCATCAGATCAAGGGATATGGAGACATTCCTGTGACATTGTCGAATGGTATTGTTCATCACATTCGCAATCTGGTGTATGTTCCAGGAATAAAGAAAAATTTGATCTCTGTGTCCACATTACAGATTAGAACTTGAAGGTTGAATTCTTCAAGAATTATTGCATAGTGAAGGATCTGTTGGACCACTTCCGAACTGTTGCAACGGGTGTCAGAGTAGGAGGTCTATACAAACTTGATGTTACCAGTAAAGCACATCATGCACTGACTTCTTCCACTATGCCAACATAGATTCTTTGGTATCAAAGGTATGGACACATCAATCATCCCGATTTATTGTTATTACAGAAAAATAATATGGTTGAAGGAATTCCCATGTTAAAGAATGAGAAAGTTGCTTGTGATGGATGTGCATTAGGAAAGATGCACACAGATGAATTCCCCTCTAATCTTGATAAGAAAAAGAGGGATGTGTTAGATCTTGTGCATACTGATGTTTGTGGGCCTATGCAAACTAGGTCTTTAGGAGGTGCATTTTACTTTCTGTTATGTATTGATAATTGCACGAGATACACATGGGTTTACTTCCTTAGATGGAAAAGTGATGTTTTCAAGTAATTTAAGGAGTTCAAAACCATGGTGGAAAAACAGACAGGAAAATCCATCAAAATTCTCCGTTCAGATCAAGGGGGAGAGTATAAATCAGGGGACTTCAACAAATATTGCAAAGATAATGGAATAGTACAACAGTTTACAGTACCTCACACTCCACAGCAAAACGGAGTCGCTGAAAGGAAAAACCGAACTCTGGTAGAGTGTGCACATAGTATGATGAAAGGTAAGAATCTCTCAAATGCATTTTGGGCTGAAGCCTTAAATACTGCAGTTTATTTAAAGAATAGAAGTCCAACAAGGTGTCTTGATAATGTTACTCCTTTCGAAGCCTTGTATGGTTCCAAACCTGCAGTTAATAATTTGAAAGTATTTGGGTGTAAGGCTTTTGCACATATTCCAAAAGAGAATAGGTGGAAATTGGATGCTAAAGCCACTAAATGTATTTTCATTGGGTATTATTCTGAATTTAAAGCATACAAATTGTTTGATCCAACTACTCACAAAGTATTTGCAAGTAGAGATGTACTTTTCCATGAGCAGGAAGCAGGAAATCATGAAGACAACAGTCATGAGGAATGGAAGAGACTTCTTGATGAAGGAGTTAAAGAAGAGCAGTAGCAGCAGATGCCCACACAACAACATCCATCCCCACAGCGACAACAACATCCATCCCCGCAGTGACAACAGCAGCAGCAGCAAGAAGGACTCAGTGATATCGATAATTCCAGTAGTCACAGTTCACCTATAGGTGAAGACAGATCTTCACAATGTGGGGAGGAAGATAATCAGTTGAGAAGATCTTCAAGACAGATTCGGCTTCCTAAGAGGTATAAAGACTATGCCCTAATGAGTAGGATTTCAAATGTCATAGAACCCATGAATTTTGATGAAGCTAATGAACATGATGAATGGCGAAATGCAATGGAGGAAGAATATGAATCTATAATGAAAAACAATACTTGGGAATTGACTGAATTGCCTAAAAATAAGAAGCCCAT
>ML788404.1:37568-60046 GCA_009831015.1 Picea engelmannii
ATATATATATATACTCAAGGCTAAGAAAATATAATCCGTTTCTTCTTTCCACAGTACATACTCCAAATTTGAGTTGATGAAGGAAAGGTGAAAAAATCGGTACTAGATATGTGTGCTACTAGGTTGTTTTGCATTGTAAAATAAATGAATCAAATTGCTTTGCATTGTGAAATAAATGGATAAAATTGCTTTGCACTTTATCATTGCTGAATTAATGTTTCTAATCATTTAGCATTGTATTGTTGCATAAATCAATGCATTTTGAAGTATTTTGGATTATTGTTTAAACATTTTTCATTGTGTTGTTGAGATAAATGTATTATATTATTTTGTACTATATCATTGTTCAAATCAATATATATAATTTTTTTGTATTTAGCATTGTTGAAATTAATGTACCAAATCATTTGTTAATATAGGAATTAGTGGATCAAATTAAAATATAATGTATTGTATCCACTACAAAATCATTTTGCATTGTTAATGAAATTAATCCACCTTATCTATCTTGCATTATAATTTGTAATGGAATCCAAATCCCACATACAAGTCAATGATTCCATTTATAGGACATATGAGATTATATACACCCTTGTGCACGGTCCATTAGTCATAGAGTATAATATTTTAGGGTCTATAACCTAGGTTCTCATTGCCAAACCATGAAACTCACTTAGGCCCTAAGACATTCATTTTCATCCTCCATGGCCACAGTCTTGAGAGACATTCGTGCACGGTTTATCAAATCAAAAATCATATTATTATATTGACACACATATTACACATATCAACAAAATATTCCATTTACAAGGCCCATGTGATAATTTATAACTCCTATGAATCCACCATGATCCCTAAAGGCATATTTTAGGCCCTAAAACAACAATTTTCATCCTTGAACTATGTCCAAGGCCTTAAAATCCATTAGTGGTTCACAAAATATTAGAATCATTTCCATATTACGCTTATGGACCAAATATTCCCTTTGTAAGGAATCCATATTACACTTATGGACCAAATATTCCCTTTGTAAAGAATCCACTAGTGGTTCACAAAATATTAGAATCGTTTCCATATGACACTCATTGACCAAATATTCCCTTTGTAAGGAATCTATGCTCCTTTGGGACCCTATGCATGGTTTATGAGCCTTTAAATCATATTATAGATCTTAAGATGTTGTTTTTTCTCCCTCCTTGAACCATGGCCTTTCCCTAATGCCCATCCATGGTGTGAAAAAGCATGTAATGATGTCCATATTACATTCGTAGGCCAAATATTATGTTTCCTAGCCCATGTTGTGCTTTGGGACCTTGTGCATGGTCCATGAAATCTAAAGGCATTTTTTAGGTCCTAAAAACATTTTTTTTACTCTAATATATATTAGATATTTAATTATTTGACTACATTAAGGGCCATGAACCATCCCTAATGTAAAACACCTCAACCTCACAATGGTGCTCATATGGCACTTATAGGAAAAAGATTTATGTAATGTAACTTAAAATTTACTACTATTTTTTTTAATTAAGGTAATAAAACCTTAACCCTAATGTCATCGTCAACATAGATTCCTCAAGGTGCTTAACCTTATATCGCTAGACTTGTCCAAGGGATTTACCTTGTTTCTAACTAAATCTTATATATAATCTTGGCATATACCATAAAACTAAATTTTGGTTTATAATTTTATCTAAATAAACCTTTATATATATTTTTTGAAAAATGGTATCCAACTATACTCAAAACTTTGTTTATGTAGAAACTCTCAAATGTATAAAATTATCTCATGAGTATCATGGCCAAGATCGAACGATTTAAGTTTTCTCCACGCCTAACTTAATGTTTTGTGATATTAATGGCTACAAAGACGTTTTAAACAACTTTCAATTGACAATTTTGATGGTGAACTGACTATAGTACCAAACCTACCCACTACGCAATGAATAGAGTATCCTTTGTTTACTACATTCCTCCCTGTCCCGTATTCATTTATTTATCAAGAATTTTTATTATTAAATTTTCAATCCCAAAATGTGAGAAGTTTAAAGGTTAAGGAAATAACAACTTCACGATTTTTCGCTGAGTCGGCAAGGGTTTACTTCCCATAATCACAAAATGAAGCTTGCCTACGTTTATTATAGGATTTTTGACCAAATAAATTCACTAGTGTATATTGTATTTATAGTACTTAATTTCGGATATTTTCCAAGAAAATTTTGCTTAGTTTACCGCAACTATTACATAGTTTTATTCCTTGATTATTGCTGGAAATTTTACCTTCGATACTTCCAATGTCCAAGATTGAAAGTCGTATTAATCTTTAAGGAGATTCACACCATTTATATTAGTTATGATCCGGTGTAAAACTACTTATGTCCCTGCGAAGAATAGCCTCATTCTTTTATCCAGCCCATAATATTCTTAGTTTCTTCGTATTTCCTATATGGTTTGTTTTGGCCAGAGTCTTATACACAAATACATTTAAAAATTTCTCTTACTAAAAATTTTCATGTTGTTTTGTGGAAAGATTTTCCCCTTAGAATTTCTTATCAGAGAGGAAATATTTTATTTTGTTGTGATTATGTACTCTAGAATAGGAAATGTATCTCAGATATGTTTATATCGTATTTTCACAATTCCCAATTCTTGAAGTTAGAAGGATAACTTATTTCTTTTCCCAGGTGGTCGATTGACATCAATTCAAACGATTAAAGTTGGCTAGAGAACTAAAGAATACTAATTGTTTACAATTCCTTCATTGCTTAGTTAACTATCATTGTTTTATTGCATCTATCATAAGTTTTACATGGGTAATATGTTAATGATGGGTTCCTTTTTCTATTTCGAGGAAACCCATGAGACCCTCGAAGGAAAATACTCCACAGTTCTTGTATCGTTAGCTTCTTAATTTCTTGGATTCGACTTGAAAGGGCAGCACATATACCTTGGTTATGAGTGGGCAGAAGAAAAGGAACACTAAAAAATGAAGTGAAACAGATTTTTATTTCTGAATGAGTGAAATGGTTACATATCTTGTTTTTATAGATAGAATGGAAGCATTTGGACAATCCAGAGCTTTCTCGAAACAATCTGGAGTGTTTGTGGAAAGGAATTTTCGTTGGTGTGGTAGGTGGGTAGGTAGGGAAATTAGTTTCTCCAACACTCCCCCCTAATTTCTACTACTAATTACAACAATATTTACAATGCCCAATACTTCTCTTAAATAATCAAATTGGTCTTGTGCTAAAGCCTTTGTAAATATGTCTACAAGTTGCTCCTTTGATCTGCAATGTTGTAGGATGAGTTCTCCGTTGTTGACAAGTTCTCGAATGAAGTGATATCTCGTGTCAATATGCTTTGTCCTCTTGTGAAAAACATGATTCTTTGATAGTGCAATGGTGGACTTGTTGTCACAGTAGATTGTGGTAGGCTCTTCTTGATTGTGCATTAGATCCTTCAAAATTCTTCGCATCTAGACTACTTGACATGCTGTTGATGTACCTGCTACATATTCTTCTTCTGCTGATGAGATTGTCACTATTGGTTGCTTCTTTGATGCCCATGCCACAATTCCTATTCCAATATGAAATTCATATCCAGATGTGCTCTTTCTGTCATCAATGCTTCCTACAAAATCACTATCTGTGTATCCAACCAACTACAGATTATTTGAAGTGGAATACAGTATGTCATGATTCATGTCCCTGCAATGTATCTCAATAACCTTTTTCCTGCTTTCCAATGTGAATTCTTTGGTGTGTCCATGAATCTAGAAATCAAACTGACTCCATACATTATATTTGGCCTAGTTGCGGTGAGATACTTCAAACTTCCAACCAATTTTCTGAATATGGTTGAATCAAAATCCATTTCATTTTGTTCTCTGCTTAGTTGTGTGCCAACTGCCACAGGTGTAGAAATTGGACTGCAGTTTTTCATTCTAAACCTCTTTAAAACATCTTTTGCATATTTGCTTTGACAGATGAAAATGCCTTTATCATTTTGTGTGACTTCAATGCCAAGAAAATAGTTCATTAACCCCAAGTCCGTCATCTCAAATTCCTTCTTCATTGTTGATTTAAACATATCAATAGAGAGATTACCTGTATAGATCAAATCGTCAACATATAGGAAAACAATCAAGATCTGACCTTGTTCATTGACTTTGGTGTATAGTGTAGGCTCACTAGTGCTTCTTATGAATTCATTTTTTATCATGTATGCATCTATCCTGCTATACCAAGCCCTTGGTGCTTCCTTCAAACCATAAAGTGCCTTCTCCAACCTATAAACCTTGTCTTATTTTCCTTTTAATTCATATCATGGTGGTTGTTGCACATAGACTTCTTCTTCTAAATATCCATTCAAGAAGGTTGATTTGACATCCATTTGAAAAACTTTCAAATTATATTGAGCTACAATAACTAGTACCATCTTAATTGTGTCAAGTCTTGCTACGGGTGCAAATGTTTCATTGTAATCAACTCCATATTCTTGTGCAAATCCTTTAGCTACTAATCTTTCATTATATTTGTCAACTTCTCCATTTGCCTTGTATTTAGTTTTATACACCCATTTCACACCTATGCATTCTTTCTCCTTAGGTAAATCAACTAGATCACATGTATCATTTTTCTTAATAGATTCAACTTCTTCATTTATTGCATTAATCTAATGTCCTTCCTTAATTGCATCCTCAAAATATATAGGATCTTGAGTAAATATAGAAAAATTGGATTGCAAATCTATCCTATCTCCTTGATCATATATTTCTTGCAAGATTCTAGTCTTTTTGCCTCTTAATCTTGATCTTAATGATTCAGGTGTAGGATTTGGGTCATAACTTACTTGTGGACTTGATTTTTCTCCTTTCTCACCTTGCCTTTATGAGTTTTCTTCTTGTGTAATTCTTGATGATGTTTCTCCTTGCTCATTTGATTGTTCTCCTTGACCTTTTTCTCCTTGTTCTTCATACAATATTCTTGTACCTGTAATTGTCTTGTCTATATTGCCATCCCAAGATTCTTCCTCGTTGAATACAACATCTTTAGTTATAATGACTTTCTTATTTATAGGATTAAACAACTTATATGCCTTAGATTGTTCATCATAACCAATGAAAAATCATTTTTCACTTTTATCATCCAATTTACTCCTTGTTTGTTTAGGCACATATGCATATGCAATGCAACCAAATACCCTAAAATGAGAAACACTATGATGCTTACCACTCCATGCTTCTTGAGGAACCATGTCCCTCACAATCTTTGTTGGAATCCTATTTAATATATAAACTGCACAAGCTACTACTTCAGCCCAATATTCATTAGATAGATTCTTTCCTTTCAACATGCTTCTTTCCATCTCCATTATTGTACGATTCTTCCATTCTGCAACACCATTATGTTGAGGTGTATAGCTTGTAGTGAACTGCTTATTTATTCCATGATACTTGCAATACTCCAAAAACTCATTTGACTTGTATTCTCCTCCTCTATCGGATCTTAATATCTTAATGGATAGACCACTATGTTTCTCAACCAATGCCTTGAATTCCTTAAACTTGTTAAATGTTTCAGATTTGTGTTTAAGGAAATAAACCCATTTTTTTCCAATATAGTCATCAATGAATGTCAGAAAATATATGCTCCCCCTAATGATGGTGTCTGCATTGGACCACACAAATCTATATGCACAATTTCTAAAGGTGCCTAAGCTCTATATGACTTCTCTTTTGGAAAGATTAACCTATGTTGCTTGCCCAAAATACAACTTTCACATGAACTAATTGGTACTTGAACAGGTGATAAACCTTTTAACCTTTCATTTCTTTTCAACAAACACAATCCTTTAAAGTTTATATGGCCATACCTTCAATTCCATATCCATGTTTGATCTTTACTTGATGCCTTGAAACTTGCTCCTATCTTCTCTATCATTTCACTTTTCATGTGAAGTGGGAACATTTTGTTGTCTGTCATTTTAATCCTTGCAATCGCCATTTTACTAGGAGGAATATCAAATATAGTGCATACATTATTCTCAAAAGAAATGCTATAACCCTTTTGAGTAATTTGTCCCACACTTATGAGATTATGCTTCAAACCAAGCACAAAATAAACATCAGGAATAGTTTTCTTTCCACTATTTGTTATTACATTGATTGCACCTTTTCCCATGACTTCTACAATATTATCATTACCCAATTTAATTTGTGCTTTAACTGATGTATTCAAATCCTCAAACAACCCTTTATTTCCAGTCATATGGTTACTACAACCACTATCAAGAAACCAAATGTTACTTGCATTTTCTTGGGCTACATCACATGTAATAAACAATATCTCAGAACTACTCTCAGAGAAATGTGCATTATGCTTTCTCATATATGCTTGTCTCTTTTGGCATTCATTTGCAAAGTGACCATACTTCTTGCAGTAATAACATTGAATCTTTGATTTTTCATACCTTTGAGATACCTAATTGTGATTGTTTTCCCTTGAGATGAAAATTTGATTTCTCCTTCCTCCTGGGTCTTGACTCTTTCTTTCTTCTCTTTGAAAATTATTTCTTCCTCTTCCTCTTCCTCTAAATCTTGGATTTCCTCTTCATTTGCCTCTTCCATATGTCAATTTTGTTTTAAATGCATGCTCCAATGAGGTATTGTCATTCTTGTTCAACCTATCTTCATAATTTTTTAAGGAGCCAACCAACTCATCCATAGAATATTTAGTTAAATCTTTAGATTCTTCAATTACTAGAACAATTGCATCAAATTTTCTAGGAAAACTTCTTAAAACCTTTTCTACAACCTTTTGATCTGCTATATCATCACCATTTTTCCTTATTTGATTAACCAATTATGTAACATGATATGTAAATTGATCTATTGAATTAGAATATTTCATTTGCAAGTTTTCAAATTCCCTTCTAAGTGCTTGAAGTTTGGCAATTTTTACCTTGCCAGTGCCTTGATATGTTGTCTTTAGAATGTCCCATGCTTGCTTGGCTGTAGTGGCTGGTTTAATCCTTCCAAAAAATGAATCGTCCAATGCTTGTCCAATTATCTGCAAAGCCCTTTTACTCTTTTGCCTATTTTCATCAACACTCAAAACAGACTCATTTTCTGGTTCAGTATATCCATTCATTACTATATCTGTTAGCTCATATGAATCAAATGCTAATTTCATTCTAAATGCCCAATTATCATAACTTTTCCCATAAAATGTTGGGGTCATTAGTTGTTGAAACGTGCCTGATGCCATTCTCTTTCAAAAAATCAAGCCCAAAAATTTTCTAGCAAAATAGACAAAGATTATGGTAAAAGAGGTTAATTGCTCTTTACAAATATTCTTGCAATTTATTCCTTCCCTGCTCCCGTAAATGTCTTGGAGTGATTTCAAACAAAAAACCTTTAACACACTTTACCAATGTGCGTAACAATCTTACAGACTTCAACACTATGCAATAAGAAAGTCAACTATCACCCATTTTTTTATTTTATATATAAATGTATGCACATGGCCATATATCATAAGCACCCTCCAAAAAAATTTATGCCGAAAAGATGTTAAATATTTTGATTCAAATCCAAAATATCAGCAAATCAAAACCCCTTATGCATATAGCTTTTAATTAAGTAAAATCATGATAGCAATTTTAATAAAAACTATCCAATATAATGAAGACGCTCCAAGATATGCAAACCTCCAGCAACAGGGGCTCACAACGGAAAACAAATCTTTGACACCTCAACACAGATCGATTTTTTTCTCAACACACATAGAGAGACAGTAAACTGGCTCAATCCGCCTAGATTCGCCTAGCTTTGATTGCTCTCAGCTAACTTGGAAGCTAGGCCTCTCCAACAGCTCGCTCACACTCGACGGCTCTGCTAAACTCTTACTACTCTTCTGGAAGCTGTGTCTTCCTCAACACAATGCACAAAACTCTCCAAATCTTACTGTATCTCAATGCATAATGTGCCCTCCTGGAAACTCAATGTTTTCCTAGCTCTGATACCATGATGGGTGGGCAGAAGCAAAGGAACACTCAAAAATGCAGTGAAACCGTTTTTTATTTATGAATGAGTGAAATGGTTACATAGCTTGTTTTTATAGACATAATGGAAGCATCTGGAGAATCCTGAGCTTTCCCAAAACAATATGGAGTGTTGGTGGAAAGAAATTTTCTAGAAAAGAGTCGAAGCATCGGTGTGGTAGGTGGGTAGGTAGGGAAATTAATTTCTCCAATAGGTTACACAAGTGAAAAAGAATAGATCCTTTAGACAAACAAAAGGGAAAGTTAACTAACCCGAGTTCAATCTTGTTTACCTTTAATTAAATTTTATTTACAACTTTACTAATCTCAATTATTTTCACTTTAGGTTAGAGTTTGTTAATGTTCCCTCAAGGTCGATACCAGTCGAGAGGTATTCGAGTTCTGGTGCAATGTATTCCCCTTTGAAATAATTTCAATGTCTTATTTGTTTTCCATAATTCGAAAGAATTATCTATGATAATTCATTAAAGGGAAGGTTGAGTGTGTATATATATATATATATATATATATATATATATATATATATATATATATATATATATATAGATAGATAGATAGATAGATAGATAGATATAGATATATATATATATATATATATTCTTACCATGTATTTCTCTAAGATAAATCTTTTTGTTTAAAATTACTAAAAGTTATTTATAAAATGTAGAGTTCATTTTATGTCTTTGTTCCCGACTTTTTCTCATTTCTGGACTGAATACAAAACCCTTATATTTTATGTGTGATTTAGAAAATTAATTAATTAAACTTTTGCAATTTCTATATATATATTCGACTATATTCACAGTATATTTGTATTTGTCTGACGAATGCTCATGCTTACTATAGCTTTATATCAATAGGATCTATAGTACTATAGCATGATAAATTATCAATTTAAGAGATTATAATTATACCATTTAAGGGAGAACTGAACTTCACTCCTTAGCAAATGTACCTATGTACAGTTCAGAAAATAATATTCCTAACACTGTGAGTGCTCACACAACAAATATTTCTTCCACAATATACTAAGCAATGTCCCACCTCCTACATATATTGTATATATCAATTTTCCTTTACCTATGAATTTTCTTCAATCCATTTCCCTCCTTGGAAATTCCCATCTTTACAAATCCCTAATTTTTAGGGGTTGCCAGTGACATAAATCCACTTATGACACTTGTTAAAACAAACTCTGAGTTAACTCAAACATGTTACCCACTTATGGAGTCATTGTTGACTATTTTTAACCTGGTTTTTCCATCTGTTTCCTCCTGCATTAAATATATTAAAATATTTCCCTCTTACATCTGTCCATCAAAGAGGACAGTTGGAAAATCAAACTCTTATTCAACAATCAAAATTATAGCAATTAAATGTCTTAATAATACTAAGTATGGATTTGCATAAATGGAAATTATTTTCAAAAAAACAAAATGTTTTAATTCTTGAGGATATCACGTCCTCTCCCCCTTAAGTATAACAATGTCCTGAGTGTTAGTATTTCCTTCCATTCATAACTTGGAACAAAGTTGGATATGGTTTCATCATTTCATATTCAAACTCCCAAGTAGCCTCCTTAGGGTTAAAGTGATTCCATTACACCTTTACCTGGGTGATGACTCTGTTCTGAAGTACTATTTATTTCCTGTCCAGATTGCATATAGGTTATGCTTGGAACTCGTCTTCTGGTCCCACCTGCATCATGTTTGTTACACACCAAAATTCCACACTTAAGTACCTCACCCAAAGTGTCTCTAATTTCATATAAAAGTGTCACATACACTGACACCATGAAAGAACATTTCTCACAATCCCTAGTCAATGTGGAGGAGAAATATATTATATCAAAGTCAAAATAATATTTACACGTGAATTAATTATTAATATTCATAAAAAGAAAATTAATTTAGTGTGAGAATCCACCTCACATTTGGTTTCCTATTTTCAAGTCAAGGTTGAGAATCCCATGGATGGTTGAGATATTTTATCAAATCAAAATCCTAATTTGGTGGATTTTGAGAGATATTTCTTCCTTAAAATTCTTGAGAGATATTTTCTCCCTAAAATACTTGAAGAGATATTTTCTCCCTAAAAATCTTGGAGATCCCATCTTAGTGGATCTAATGAGTGATCTTCTCCATGGTGGTTAAGCCTCTAAATACTATATAATGAGGGATTTCCATAGAGAAGGGGAGAATGAAGGAAGCTTTTGGATATCAAACTTATGATCTTGGGAGCATCATGCAAGGGCTAGACAAGGGTAACTTGGAGAAGTTTTTCCAACATCATCCATGATTGTAAGTATTTCTTTAAAGTTCTCATTAATATACTTGTCTTATTCCCTTCAATCTTGTGTATTATTACATATGTTTGTCTACTATAGATGAATTTGTTCAATCTGATATTGTAAATTAGGAGTTTCCTTGTTTCTCTTTGTTGTCCATTGTATTGCATGGATCAAGCTATATGAAAGAGTTTGGAGATCAAGCTCAAATTCATGTAGTGAGGACAAACTCTGCAATTAGGTATGATCACCTTTTCTCTCTCTCTCTCTCTCTATTTCCAATTGATTAAAAAAATCTCAAAGGGATGTTAGTGTCCATTTGCATCTTTATAACTTGGTATTAGGGGTCTAGAATCCAAGGGAATATTCACTTGTCCGTGGGGGAATTATTTTGTAACAGAAATTGGTGACTCCATTAGGGAAGGACATTGACTTGTCTTTCCTTGGATCATCTGAACCTTTTCCTTGTTTGATCTTGTTTGATTGATTTTTTATGAGCCTTCCCTCTTCCCTGTTCTTCGTCAAGTAGTAGTCATAGTTACCAAGCAAGTCTCTATAGATTTGTTTATTTTTTATGCTCATTTTCAAGCATCTACAAGACTAACACTCCCCTAGAGTGGCTACCAGAGCGTTGGTTATCTAATCAACGCTCCCCTTTGGTCTCTTAGGGAGAACTATAACACTCTGTCTCTTTGTTTTAGGGAGCACTTCTCTATGGTTTTGGGAAGATCTAGGGGATTTTGCCCTATTTTTCTCATCCCTTTGTTGGAGGTCATTTTCCCAAAGTCTTTACTTTTTCTTGTGACATTGTTTGGGATGAGGATTTGGTTCTTATCATTTTTTTCTTTGTCTTGTTTGAGCTTGTAACCTTTTCCAAATTGCAAGATTGATTCGCCTTGTTTTTTCTTCATTCGGTTTGAGCCTTACAAAGTTTATGGTTATCTTATTGATTGAAAAGGTATCCAAAGGTTTGTTGGTCTTAATTTTATTTATAAATCTTTCCTCTTTGAATGATTTGAGACTTTATGCTTACCAAAACCTAGCTTTGATTTCTCTTTCTTGTTGCTTGTTTTGTCAAGATAGTTGAGTGATTTCTCTTTCTCCTTATCAATTTTTGGATTCTTCTCTGAACTTTCTATTCCTCGAATGCTTATCGATTGTCGAGTCCTTGATTGAGTGAGTTATCATACTTGTTTATTTGAATTTCCGTTATACTGTGAGTGCATGCTTTGTTTGAAATCCTTTTTGCTTCATGTCTTTTGTATCTTCATTCGACTCTTTCATTTTGATTGAAAGTAATGGAGCGTTAAAATATTTGCATCTTCTTTCTTTATATATTAGAATCAAAAAATAAGATAGTTGCATTCTTTCTTTTGGGTAGTGTAGTAGATTGTATTTACAAAATTGCATTTGGGAATTGGGTGTTTTTGTTGAATAAAGTTGAATCTCTTCTCCATCCCATATGTAGGATTCATTGAAGAAAAACATTTGCATCTCATTATTCTACATTCTTTTGGAGTCGAGTCTCAAAAATTATAAGTTTCACCTTCACACCCTTAAGTAAACAACAACCCTAAAATGAAGCACTTATAAAATTGATTAGACACTTTTATATTATCTAGTAATGAACCTACACTAGATTAAAGTGTAGGTCTTTGGAATAGGTTGTGAAGATAACTTTCCAAAGCCATCAGACAAAGATAGAATATTGTGATAGGGAGTGGTTAATAAATTTGTTTGTATAATCATAGTTGGGATCCCCCTCTCACATAAGGGTTAAAAACGAGGTCGTGTGTGGGAGAGAGGCGAATATTTCCACTCTAAAGTTTAACCCACGTAGAGGAAAGATCGTATATTTGGGGTTCTTCTTAAGGACACACTATTTTCATTTGGTCTCAGAGCTTCATGAATTCTGAATCCGTTCGGGGTCCTCTAAAGTTTAGTAGTTCATTTTTCCTTAATTCTCTGGAAGAATTTTCAGACTTGATATCATGCCCATACGTTCCTTCCCGACTGTTGACTTTACCAACCCTGAGGCTGACTACGAGTTGGTAACCTTAGTGGTCTATATTTGTAGGGTTGATACATAAGGTGAAAGGCAGTCTTCATTGTACCTGGGTCATACGTTGGTCAAACTCACTCAGACTCCTTGGAGGGTAAACCCATGGGTAAAATCGTGTGGGAACTTGCACCAAGGTGTAAGTATATTAAGCAGGTTGCCAATGTAACTAATCCACCCGCTCTATCCTATCCCCTTCCTATATTTATCTTGTGATGTTGGATTTCATCACGAACTAGTGGTTTCATTATGGGCAGGTTTGTTCTATTGTTTGCTTCTTCAATTTGCAATGTGCATTGATTGTTTTCCTTAGTGGACCTTAGTTCGAGTTAGTTTCATTGGCATCAATTCCTATGAGTACCAATGAAGGAAGCCATTTTCCCAAGGAACCTTTAACCTTTCCTTCTTTTGTAAATGTTGTTCCTCCATGCATTGCCACACTAAGTCATCTAGGACTCACCATCGGGTTACCAGTTTGGTTGTTCCCCACTCCGATGATCTCTACTTTTTCGAGTGCCTAAAATGCACCTAATGTTTTTTATGTAATCACACAACCCAAAAATCAACCTCATGTCAACCTTTCACCTTCTTCATCCGTCAGGTCTCCTTCCCTTTCTCCTTTTTTGCCTAGTGAAAGATATAAAGCCAGTAGCTAGGTTGATAAGAAGAAGAAGAAATAGAAAGAGAATAAGAAGAAGAAGAATCAAAAGGGGACCAAGCCTTCAACCACATCAAGTCATGTTATATATGAGAAAATAGCTATTGCTAATCATACTGGGAGTGTTGATAAATTTGACAAGTCTAAAATGAAGAATCCTAAACCCAAATTCCCTTGTAGTCTTTGTAAGGGTGACAACTTTATGAGGGATTGCATGGTCTCCCCAAGCTATTAGAAATATGTTCTTCCTCGTCATCATCCCCTCTTGGACATGATGGTGATACCCCATCAAATATTGACATTAAGGTTGGTAAGAATAATAGAACTGTCAAATTTCCTTGCTTGTTATGTGAAGGTGATAATTACTCTCACCTTTGTCCTTAAGGATTATATAGGCGTGGCTTCTTATCTTTTGGAAAAGCTTCAAATTCCAACTGGTTATCATAATATATCTCCCAACTCATCATTATTTGATGGACTGTTCAATCCGGTTCCATCCCTGATCATTCTAGTTGATCAGGTGGTCAATCTGGTTTCATCCTCAGTTGAGCCAGAAACCCAAGTGGTCGATCGAGTTTCGTCATTGATCAACCCCACTCTTCATCTTAAGAGTGACAAAGTGTTTTATCCAGTTCTGTCATTGATCAATACCACTCTTCACCTGAAGAGTTCCAAAGTGGTTGATCTAGTTCTGTCATCGATCAATCCCACTCCTCCCTTGAAGAGTGCCAAAGTGATCCATCCAATTCCATCATCGATTGATCCCACTCCTCCCTTGAATAATCCAACCAAAGTGGTCGATTTGGTTCCTTCATTGATCAATACCACTCCTTATTCAAAGAGTAATGATGTCGCTTAGGTCTACCTCATTAATATTGATTCACCTGGAAAAAGGGGCACTATGCCCGTCCTGCTGGCACCCCCTTCAAGAAATCAGATGATTTCTATTAATTGAAATCATTTGACAGAACCTCGTCTTCCTCCTTCCATGCCTTTCTAAATCATCGTGCAGGTTTATGATAGGAATATTCCTAACACTGTAATATATGAAGGTGCTTCTATTAGCATCTTATCCATGAATGCTTGGCAAGATTTTGGTTCCCCACAACTTGCGCTCGTCACTCATAATTTGTTGACCTTTATAGAATATTTAGTCAACATTTAGGAATCCTTCCTCAGTTTTTGGTTACTTTGGGAGGAAAAATGGTTTAGGCCAATGTAATGGTAGTTCACGACCCCTTGGAATTTAACCTTCTCCTCGAATGAGACTATGTCTACATTATGAGATATTTTGTGTCCACTCTCTTTCAAGTGATATGTTTCTCTCACAATGAAAACATAGTAACGATTGACCAACTTTAATTCATTGACCCTCATCTGATGGTCAACCATCCACCTTCCCTGAACGGTCCATACATGCCAACGATGTCCACCTAACCACAAGTCAATTATGTAACAACCTGCCCCATTCGTTCAATCCTGCATGAGAGGGACTCTCTCCCTTCTGATGACTTAGATCCAATAGTTGACATGGTCATCTCTTCGATAGGGATATTAGAGCCATATATCCCTACCCTTATCAAGGTTGTCAACATGTATTCCTTCCAGAGTGTTTTTCGTCCATCTAGCGAAGATCTCCTAGAATCCATGGATGAAGTTTATGCCTTGTCATGTATTCCTTCCATAGGATTGTCCTCTTGGAAGCCATGATCAAGGAGAGGTCTCGATCATATTTTTCCTCTCTGTGGAAAGCTCATTAAAAAATGAAACAAAAATCTGGGGATTGAACCTAGAGTATTGAACACAGTTTTTCTTCTCTGTGGAAAACTCATTAAAAAATGAAACATAGGTCTTGAGCATAGTTTTTCTCTCTATGGAAAGATCATTAAAAAATGAAACAAAAATTGAGGGATTGAAGCTAGAAGCTACAAGGATCTAGTTTTTCTTCTTTGTGGCAAGCTCGTTAAAAAATGAAATAGAGGTCTTGAGCATAGTTTTTCTTCTCTATGGAAATCTCCTTAAAAAATGAAACAAAGGTCTTGAACACAGTTTCTCTTATCCATGAAAAGCTCATTAAAAAATTAAATAGAATCTACGAGCATAGTTTTACTTCTCTGTGGAAAGCTCGTTAAAAATGTAACAAAGGTCTTGACAACAATTATTTTCATGTGTCAAGCTCATTAAAAAATGAAAAAGTCACATCTCCTATCAAGTCGAGTATTTTCACTAGATATCGAATCGAGTCTTTAGATATATCTCATAGATGTCGAGTAAATTCTCTCATTAGGTTTTGTATTTGAACCTCCCTTTCATCTTCCTTTGTTAGTTGATCATTTTTCTCCATCTAGTATAGAAATTGGTGACAACCTCAAAGTTATAGAAAGAAATGAAGCTTGGGGGGAATGTCTCTAAAATTTGATTATCATTCTCCAGTTAAGACGCAAGCTTCTGAAGCTGGGGGAAGAGTACCAACCATCCATGCGTATCCCTCAAAACCTTTGGAATTTATGTTGGGAAATTACAAGCATAGTTTAATTTTGTTTCAAGCTTGTGCAAAAATAAAACCAATTCTGAGCTTAGTCTTTGTTCTTTATCATTCTCGTAAATACATGAGAATGTGACTGAGTATAATTTTATCACTTTTTCAGACTCGTAAAGTTTATATGAAAAAGGAACCCCCTGGAGTTTCCTTTATGCTCATTTCAGACTCTCTAAACATTAAAATATTGTCAAGTGATCTTGCTTCCTTTCACACTCATTGAAAGGTTTGAAAGAGCATATTCCGAGTAATAGTTTATCTCTTTTCAAACCTCAAATACTAAAATTAGGAAAAAGGACAACCCTGGAGTCACTTTTAAGTTCTTTTCACACTCTCTAAACATGAAAAAACACTGAATATTCCCTCTTTGGACTCGCTAAACTACACATTGAAGGAGCCATATGGGAACGAACCCTTACTTCTTTCAGTTTGTTAAATAAAGGAAGAGGAACTTATCGAAGATGAGTTATATCGAGAATGTTTACTCTCCTTGAGCTTGTTAAATGAAAAAGAGGTACTCGTCTATCTGGATGGGGGAAAAATTGAAGGAGGTGCGTCAATTTTTTGGGAATCCTTTATGGAATCTATTGTCTCCCTTGAACATGGCACTTGTTTGCATTTCGTCTTACAGTTGGATAATTCGCTTATATATGAGTCATACCAATTCCATGTGTCACCATACGTTTTCATCCAGTCAAAGAGTTCTCTTATTGTCATCACATTCATCGAGTCAATGTTGCCAAGTCAGTTGTCATGCCTCATCATGTTCAAGGGAAGTTTCACTTCAAACCATCCATCTGTAGTATTTCCAGTTTCTATTTCCTGTGGCAATACATACTCATTCGATTCACCATATTATATCACTTTTCTATGTCAGTTTCATGTTGATGATGGGGGATACATCAAGGCCCTCGTTGGAGGAGTATTTTCCTTTCGACTTCAACACATCATCCGGGAATTAGAATTTGAAACCAGTTAGTACCTTTGGACCTGCATGCCTCAATGGAAAGACTCCTTGCTTCTAACAATAGGTTTACATCATTATCCTTTGATCGGATGATTCCACGGATGTTCGGCCTTGGCTCATTTATTCACATTCGTTGGAATGTACTAGGGTACCTTGGGAGTCATTGAAATCATTGCTAGTTTATGTCACACTTGTTAACGATTTACCTTAATGACTGGTAATCAAGTGGTTTCTACCATGTTTGACATCAAAAAATCTATTCATCTGGCTAGATTCGTACCACATCAAGATTGGGACGAAGACCCTAGGTTGGGCATTCACTCTGTTATCTGTTTTTCACAGGCTACGAAGGAGATCATTTGAGCATGCTAATATATATATATATATATATATATATATATATATTGTCACATAGATCCACATTGTATTGGTCTATGGAAATTTTTTATAATATCGTAGCTTCACTATGTATTTTTCGTGGCTACAATCATTTCATGTCATGGAGGTATGGATCCACATTTGTATCTTTGGTGGACATATCCTTAGTCAATATTTCTCATGGATCCACAATGTATTGTTCGACGGTCATGCTTTCAATCATCTCGTATTCTAAGCATAGGTATGTCTACCTCAAAAATGTAACATATATTAATATTGTTTGATGGTTGTTTGCATCCTCTTCTAGTTTCTCCAACTCCATGCCCTTGCATTGAAGAATTGTAAAGTGTTTCGGCCATCAGTTTCTCTTCTAACCTCACACTTTAGGGAGTAATTTGTTACACATCAAAATGCCACACTTAAGTACCTCAGCCTAAATGTCACAAGTGTCATGAAAGTGTCACATACACTAACACCATGAAAGAACATTTATCACAATCGCTAGTCAATGTGGAGGAGAAATATATTATATGAAGGTCCAAATACTATGTGCACGTGAATTAATTATTAATATTCATAAAAGGGAAATTAATTCAGTGTGAGAATCCACCTCACATTTTGTTTCCTATTTTCAAAGAGAGGTTGAGAATCTCATGGATGGTTGAGATATTTTCTCCAACCAAAATCCTAATTTGGTGGACCTTGAGAGATATTTCCTCCTTAAAATCCTTGAGAGATATTTTCTCCCTAAAATACTTGAAGAGATATTTCTCCCTAAAAATCTTGGAGATCCCATTTTAGTGGATCTAATGAATGATATTCTCCATGGTAGTTAATCCTCCAAATCCTATAAAATGAAGGATTTACATGGAGAAGGGGAGAATGAAGGAAGCTTTTGGATATCAAACTTATGATCTTGGGAGCATCATGCAAGGGATGGATGAGGGGAACTTGGAGAAGTTGTTGCAACATCATCCATGATTGTAAGTATCTCATTAAAGTTCTCATAAATATACTTGGCCTATTCCCTTCAAGCTTGTGTATTATTCCATATGTTTGTCTACCATAGATGAATTTGTTCAATATGATATTGTAGAGTAGGAGTTTCCTTGTTTCTCTTTGTTGTCCATTTTATTGCAGGAATCAAGTTGTGAGAAAGAGTTTGGAGATCAAGCTCAAATTGGAGCAACGAGGACAAACTACTAAATTAGGTACGATCATCTTTTCTCCCTCTCTCATTATGATTGATCAAACACATTTCAAACGGATGATAGTGCCCATTTGTATCTTTCTATCTTGGTATTAGGGGTCTAGAATCCAAGGGAAGATTCCCATGTCTACAGGGGAATTATTCTGTAACAATGTTCCAATCAATGATGTGAGTAGGATCATGAATACATTTTTTCAATAATGAAACATGAAAAACATTATGAATTTTCAAATTAGCAGGGAGTGCTAGTTGGTATGCCACAGGTCCAATTCGAGTTAAGACTTCGAATGGACCACAAAAACTTGGTGCCAACTTGGAACAGTTCCCTAGATTTAATGAGCTCTTTCTTTATTTGACTTTAAGGTGCACGGGACCTGGGTTATCTTACATTAAATTTTTGATGCCATCTTTTCTGATCTACATAGTTTTTTTGTCAATCTTGGGAAACTTTCAAATTCTATTGCACCTTTTTGACCATCCAGTCCATTTCTTGGAGAATTTATGGCCCAACCATTATTATGTCAACTATATTATCCCAACTTATCAAATTTGTACACTTTTCTCCATATAAAAACTTGAAGGGACTCATTTTTTTCGACGCTTAATAACCGTTATTGTATGCAAATTAGACTAAGTGTAGGTACTCTTCCCCCTTAGTTGGTTTCATTCTTACATACATTCATAACATGTCTTCAATAAATTTTTTTGTACATTCTGTTTGTACATCTGTTTGTGGGTGATAAATTGTACTGAAATTGAAGTTAGTTTCCAGACCTGCAAAAAATTATTTCCAAAAATTTGATGTGAATTTGACATCTTTATCTAAAATCACCATTTTGGGAATTCCATGCAATCTAAATATGTGTTTCATAAAACTTTCAACGATATTAATAGCCTTATAAGTAGTTTTCACAATTATGTAATGAGTAGACTTACTAAATTTATCAACTACTACCATGATTGAATCATTTTGTCTTTGAGTTTTAGGAAAAATTGTAATCAAATCCATCTAAATAATTTCCCATTTCCATTCAGGTATAGGTAAAGGCTGTAATAACCCTGTTTGATGTTGATTTTCAACCTTTACTTGTTGACAATCTAAGAATTTAGATAAGTATCTAGTTGTTTCAGATTTTATATTAGGTCAATAAAATTGTTTTCTTAAGGCCATTATCATTTTCTGATATCGAGGATGACCAGAATAGGTTATTTTATGAAACTCATTTAGGATTATCAATTTTAATTAAGCAGAATTTGGTACATCAATTATGTTTTTGAACTAAATAATAGTCCATTTATATGTTAATTATGAAATCTGTACTATTCAAATTTCCTTCAATTTGCGGGAATCATAACAAATTACGTGTATGTCTTGTGACAACACTCCACCTAATCCTTCTTTACTTGCATCTACACAAACAGTAAAATATTTATAAAGGTCAACCAATTTAAGGATTGGTGTTGTAGTTAGTAAACCTTTCAATTTATCAAAATTGTCCTGGAATTTTTGAGACCAAATAAATTTCACTCCCTTTTTTTGTAGCGATGTAACAGGATAGGCGATTTTCGAAAATCCTTCGATAAACCTCCGACAATAAATGGTAATCCCCGTGAACGATCATATGTTTGTTACGTTATTAGGTACAGACCATTCCATAATAGATTTAATCTTTTCAGGGTCTACTGCAATACCATCCTATGACATTACATGTCCAAATATTGTATATTTCTTTGATAGAAGTCGCATTTATCGAACTTAGCATACAATTTGTGCTCTCTTAGAGTCTATAGTACTATTTTCAAATGTTTCTCATGTTCTTATTCATATTTTTAATAGATTAGTATATCATCAATAAAGATCAATACAAATTTATCCAAGTATTGGTTGAATATATTGTTCATTAAACACATAAAAAAATTCGGTGAATTAGTAAGTCCAAATGGGATTACTAAAAATTTGTAATGTCCATAGCGTTTGTTAATCATTGTTTTATTTACATCTTCATCTTTTATTATAATTTGTGATAAACTGACCTTAAATCCAATTTAGATAATATTTTTTCTCCTCCAACCTTATCAAATAAATCATTAATCTTGGGAAGAGGGTACTTATTCTTAATTGTCATCTTATTCAATTTTGGATAGTCAATACATAATCATAGTGTTCCATATTTATTTTTGAAAAATAATACTAGTGCTCCTCATGGAAAAACACGTGTTCTGATGTATCCTTTATCTAATAGTTCTTGTAGTTGAATTTTTAATTATGTTAACTCAAGGATGGTCATCATGTAAGGTGTCTTTGAAACTGGTGTAGATGCAGGTAGTAGATCAATAGAGAAATCTATTTCGCTCCTTGGATATAATTCAGTATTTCTTCCACAAATACATCCTCAAATCCTCGAAGAACTACAAATTCCTCTAAACTTGTTTTTCTTTATTTCTCTAGTATATTTGTTACTTGGATAACATATATTTTGCAATCTTTACTAATGCAGTTTTTAAATTGCATTATTGATATTTTTTTTGACAAAACCTTATTTACTAATTCCTTACCTTGTTTTTGGTATCCCACTTTCATCTTTGTAAATAAATGATTTTTGATAACAGTTTAGTATAACTTTGATTTCTTATAACCAGTCCATACCTATAAGTATGTCATATGAACCTAAAGGTAATACATTTAAGTTTACCTTTGTATCTTGACCATTTATATTCAGCTTAAATTCAAGAATGAGTTCAACTGCTTTCCTTTTTGTGCCGCTTGCTAATTCTACTAACAAGTATTTAGTATGTTTTACCCTTCTTATCTTACTGGAGTCTACCAAAAATGGATTAACATAAATTAAATTAGCTCCTCGGTCAATTAAAATAGAAATTGTTTTGTCATGAATTTTACCTTAAATTTCCACAATGGTGAATTGATGATCCGCTTGCCTGCTATCTAAAGTTGCATTGATAATATGAATACTTTTTCCAATGTCTCCAATTGTTGAAGATTCTTGAATGTTCTGAATAGTTTTGTTTGCAACATTTCTATATGGACAGTTTCTCAACAAATGTGGTTCGCCACACCCCCAACATTTCAATGGTTCTCTAGGATTGTCGGTTGTTTTCTTGAATCCCAAATTAACTAACTTGTTTCCCTGTACATGTGGTGAATTTCTAAAGGAATTATGTTCTTGATGTCCCTTGAACATATTACAAAATGGTGATGGCTTGGAACCCTTCTTCCTTTGATTTAGTTTATCTTGTTTATTTTCTCTCAGCTCGTTGTCTCTACTATTCATACAATATTCTTTCCTTTCACATCACTTCATTCAAAGTTATTGTATTATCAAACTCGATTTTTTCCTTATATGATTGAGGTAAGAAACATAAAAACCTATGAAATTTCCCCTTTTCATATTTAATATAAGGTAAAAACCTCAACAATTCCATAAACATTGTAATTGGATCTTCCATAGATATTTGTCCTAATTTCAGCTCATATAACTCTTTGGTTTTTCTCTCATAATAACTTTCGGACAAGTATAGATTCTTAAAATATTTCTTAAAATCTATCCATTCCATTTTCTTTTCCTTTAGTCCTTTGGATAGTTTTAAGTCATTCTTACTTTCATATTACTAGAATAATTATTAATCTAGAAGTATTTATTTATGTCAAGTAACCAAGATTCTTTCTATTCACCAATTCTAGACTCTCCATCAAATGTTGAAGGTTTAATTTTCTTAAAATCTCCATCTAAGTGATCCATATGTTTTCATTTCTTTGTTGTAGACACTATGTTTTTAGTTATATGAGAGTCATTAGAAGAGTGTTTTTCTTTCTCTATTCCATGGTTAGAATCCTTTGAAGAGTTTTTGCTTACTTCCTCATCCACTTCATTATTCTTTGGGCTATTTTTCGTTGTTATTCTTCATAACAATATCTCATTTATTTCTTGACTCTTGATTATTATTTCTTTCAAGTATGTCTTCTTCTCCATTCTGAGACATATTTACAAAAAATTTGAAACAGTTTTGGAACAATGAAATTTTTTTTATTAGATTATTTATCAAACCTAATATTTTCCTAGTGATGCCCTTAAGTCTAAGTGTTGTAACCTGATTATGATACCATATGTAATGTACCTCAAAATTTACTACTCAAAAAAAAAAAATTAATTAAGATAATAAAACATTAACCCTAATGTCATAGTCAACATAGATTCATCAAGGTGCTTGAACCTTCTATCGCTAGACTTGTCCAAGGTCATTACCTTGTTTCTAACTAAAGCTTATATATAATCTCGGCATATAACATAAATCTAAAT
>ML788404.1:65908-130652 GCA_009831015.1 Picea engelmannii
TATTTTCACTAAGCCTCTTGGAAAGATTAAGTTTGAACTGTTTAGGGAGATGTTAGGTGTAGAAGTCAATCCATTCTCCATTAAGGGGGAGACTTGGAAGTAATGGAGATGTTAGCTAGTTGTTAGCACCAGTAATAAGCACGTGTTATAAGCGCCAGTTAGAAGAGTTAAGAGTCAGTTGTCTAGTTGTCTTTTGGTTTGCATGTAGCCGACTCGGCAGAGTATTTTCCTATATAAGGATGTAATTTGTCTTCGTTTAATATAAAGAAGTGAGCGTAGCCTCACCGTGTTTGTTTGCGTGGTATATTTTATCTTCCTTCCTGTCCCGTATTCATTTATTTATCAAGAATTTTTATTATTAAATCTTCATTCCCAAATCGTGAGAAGATTAAAGGTTAAGGAAATAACAACTTCATGATTTTTGGTTGAGTCTCCAGGGGTTTACTATACTCACAGAATGAAGCTTGCCTGCATTTATTATAGGATTTTGACCAAATAAATTCACCATTGTATATTGTATTTATAGTACTTAATTTAAGATATCTTCCAAGAAAATTTTGCTAAGTTTACTTCAACTATTACACAGTTTTATTCCTTGATTATTGCTGGCAATTTTACCTTTGATATTTCGAGTGTCCGGGCTTTAAAGTCATATTAATATTTAAGGTGATGCATACCATTTATATTAGTTTTGATCTGGTGTAAAATTACTTATATCCATGCAAAGACTAGCCTCATTCTGTTATCTCTCCCATAATATTCTTAGTGTCTTCATATTGCCTGTATGGTTTGTTTTTTTCTGAGTCTTATATACAAATAAATTTAAAATTTTCTCTTACTCAAAATGCTCATGTTGTTTTGTGGAAAGATTCTGCCCTAAGAAATTCTTATAAGAGAGGAAATATTTTATTTTGTTGTGATTTTGAACTCTAGAATAGGAAATGTATCTCATATGGGTTGTTATCGCATTTTCACAATTCTTGAAGTTAGAAGGATGACTTATTTCTTTTCCCAAACTTCTGGTGGTCAATTGACATGAGTTCAAACAATTAAAGTTGGCCAGATAACTAAAGAATACTAATTGTTTACGATTCCTTTATTTCTTAGTTAACTATCTATGTTTTAATGCATCTAGCAAAAGTTTTACTTGGATGATATGTTAATTATGGGTTCATTTTTCTATTTCGAGGAAACCCATCAGACAATCGAGGAAAAATAATCCACGGTTCTTGAATATATATATATTCTTGCCATCTATTTTTACAAGATAAATAATTTTGTTTAAGGGTACTGAAAGTTATTTATAAAATGTAGAGTTGATTTTTTGTTTCTCTACCTGTCTCTGAGTTTATAGAAAAAATTCCATTAACTTCTTTACTGGGATTATTAATTATACTACCCTCTTTTATAAGTATGTTTTCATTATCCTGACTTTTTCTCATTTATGGACTGAAAACAAAACCCTTAGATTTTATGTGTCATTCCAAAAATTAATTAATTAACCTTCAACACTTTCTATATATATTCGACTATATTCAGAGTAGATTTATATTTGTCTGAGTGATGAATTTTCATGCCCTTAATATATTATTTCAAAACTTCCATTGGTTACTATAGTTGTATATTAACAGATCTATAGTATTATAGCATGATAAATTATCACTAGCATAGCACATAATTGTGCTTGATCAATCTTAATAGGCGATAACAATAAAAGGTTATTTCTTAACACGTCATAGCATAAGAGGAAAGATCGTCCACATTCATAGCACTAAGGATTATCACGCGGTGGTAAAAATATCTGGATATGGCTAGCTGAAAGAAACAAGAGGTATAATTATAAATGGCCTTGTTTAATTGTTTTATGAAATGGATTTTTTCATCAAAATCCAACGACATAAATTTGCACAAAATCAATATTTTTTGTTATTTAAAATTCATTTTTTCATTCATAAATGGATTGAGTATGATGAAAAACTCTGAGGGCACTTGGATTATATAGAAGTAATCACTCAAATCTATGGATATAAAAATTTCTCACTGTATTTTGAGAAAATGTCCCTGGGAAATATCACCATTTCTTAGAACGTTTAGACTACAACATTATAAATAGCCACGTAGTAAGCCCCACATACCAGTAAAAATTGAAATCCGTTAGCACTAGGAAGCCTGTAAAATTTCTTTTGTGAATTATTAAACCTCATGTCTTGGGTTAATCGAGATTATCCAATGCAATAAAACTTAGAAATATGCGAAACAAACACACTATGAGGCTACGCTCACTTCTATATTAATTAATGAAGACTAATTACATTCTTATATAGGAAACTAACCTACTTAGTCTATGACATACAAACCATAGATAACTGGAATCTCTATTCAGTGAAGTAGAGTTCAACTACGCTAATGACTCTTGTAAACTGACTCTTGTAACTGACGCTTACTCCATTATTTCCAAGTCTTCTCCTTAATGGAGAATGGATTGACTTCTACACCTAACATATCCCTAAACAACTCAAAATTAATCTTTCCAAGAGGCTTAGTGAAAATATCAGCAACATTTTCACTAGTATTACAATACATAAGAGCTATTTCATTTGACTACAACTTTTCTCTAACAAAATGAAACTGAGATTCAACATGCTTTGTCCTTGCATGAAAAATTGGATTCTTCACAATATTGATTGAAATTTTATTATCACATTTGATCATCGTAGGTTCCTTTCATTCTTCTCCAACATCTTGAAGAAATCTTCTTAACCAAACAACTTCACAAGTTGTTTTACACAAGGCTTTATATTCTGCTTCAGTAGAAGACAAAGATACAGTAGGATGTGTTTTACTGCTCCATGAAACAACCCCAGATCCAATTCCAAACGCATATCCAGTGGTTGATCTTCGATCATCCAGATTGTCAGCCCAATCAAAATCTGAGTAACCTGTCAACTCAACATCAAATGCACATCAGTATATTTAATACCATAATTAAGTGTTCCTTTTAGATACCTGAGTACTTCCTTTGTTGCATTCCAATGGATTTCATGAGGTTTCTCCATAAACTGACTTAACACACTCAAAAAATATGCAATATCAAGTCTGGTTATGGTGAGATAATTCAAAGTACCCACCATATGTCTATACAGAGTGCCATTCACCTCCTTCAAACCATCATCACAAGAAAGTTTCACATTCTGTTGCATGGGAACACTAGAAGACTTACACTGACCCATTTTAAATCTCTTAAGTATTTCTCTAATATACTTACTCTGACAAACAAAAGTTTGGCCTGCATTTCTCCAAAATTCAATACCTAGGCAGTAATGTAACTCACCAAGATATTTCATTTCAAATGCCTATGACAACTGCTCCTTGATTTCATCAATTAATTTCTTTGCATTTCCTGGAATTATCAAATCATCAACATATAAGGAAATCAATACTATATACCCCTGCTCATCAAATTTGGTATACATATTTGGATCACTTTTTCTCCTCATAAAACCCTGTTGAAGAAAGAAAGAGTCTATCTTCTTGTACCATGACCTAGGAACCTGTTTTAGTCCATACAATGCTTTCTTTAACTTACACACTAAGTGTTCTTGCCCCTTTTCCACAAACCCTTCAGGTTGAGTAAGGTAAACCTCTTCCTTTAACTCACCATTCAAAAATGCAGATTTAACATCTAACTACTGTAACTTCCAATGGTACTTTGTAGCTAAAGAAATTAACATTCTGATAGTATTCAATTTAGCTACTGGTGGAAATGTTTCAGCATAATCGATACCTTATGTTTGTGAATACCCCTTTTCAACCAGTCTAGCTTTATATTTGTCTATACTACCATCTGATTTAAATTTTGGTTTGTATATCCATTTGCATCCAATGGGATTTTTATGTTTAGACAATTTAGTCAATTCCCAAGTATTTTTTTTCATCATAGATTCATATTCTTCCTCCATTCATCATGTTCATTAGCTTCATCAAAATTCATGGGTTCTATGACATTTGAATTACTACTCGTTAGGGCATAGTATTTATACATGTCAGGGAGCCGAACCTGTCGTGAAGATCTTCTCAACTGATTATCTTCCTCCCCACTTTGTGAAGATCTGTCTTCACCTCTAGGTGAACTACGACTGCTTGAATTTTTCATATCACTGAGTCCTTCTTCTTGTTTTTGTTGTTGTCACTGCGGTTGTGGTTGTTGTTGCTACTGTTGATGCTCTTCTTTAACTCCTTCATAAAGAATTCTATGTCATTCCTTATGAATTTTGTCGTCATGATTTCTTACTTCCTGGTCATGGAAAATTACATCTCTACTTGCAAATACTTTGTGAGTAGAAGGATCAAACAATTTGTATGCTTTGAATTTGATACATTTAATGGATTTAACATCGAATTTATTCCTATTCTCCTTTGGAGTATGAGAAAAAGCCTTACACCCAAATAATTTCAAATTATGAACTGCAAGTTTGGAACCATATAAGGCTTCGAAAGGAGTAACATTATCAAGACGCCTTGTTGGACTTCTATTCTTTAAATAAACTGCAGTATTTTGGCTTTATCCCAGAATGCATTTGAGATATTCTTACCTTTCATCATACTGCCTGCACACTCTACCAGAGTTCTATTTTTCCTTTCAGCGACTCCGTTCTATTGTGGAGTGTGAGGTATTGTAAACTATTGTACTATTCCATGATCATTGCAATATTTGTTGAAGTCCCCTGATTTATACTCTCCCCCTTGATCTGAACGGAGGATTTTGATGGATTTTCCTTTCTTCTTTTCCACCATAGTTCTGAATTCCTTAAATTGCTCGAAAACATCACTTTTTCGTCTAAGGAAGTAAACCCATGTGTATCTCATGAAATCATCAATAAATAACAGAAAGTAGAATGCACCTCCTAAAGACCTAGTCTGCATAGGCCCGCAAACATCAGTATGCATAAGATCTAACACATCTCTCTTTTTCCTATCAGGATTAGAGGGGAATTCATCTCTGATCATCTTTCCTAATGCACATCCATCACAAGAAACCTTCTCATTCTTTAACATGGGAAGTCCTTCAACCATATTATTTTTCTGTAATAACAATAAATCGGGATGATTGATGTGTTCATAATGCCAAAGAATCTATGTTGGCATAGTTGCAGAAGTCAGTGCATCATGTGTTTTGCTGGTAACATCAAGTTTGTATAGGCCTCCTGCTCTGACTCTCGTTGCAACAATTTTGAAATGGTCCAACAGATTCTTCACTATGCAATGATTCTAGAAGAACTCAACTTTCAAGTCCTGATCTGTAATGGTGAACACAGAGATCAATTTTTTCTTTATTCCTGGCACATAAACAACATTGTGAATGTGACGAACAGTACCATTCAGTAATGTCATAGGAATGTCTCCATATCCCTTGATATGATGAGCACAGTCATCACCAAGATATATGCTGGCTCCATTCTGTGTTTCTTTAAAATTAGTATACCACATATTATTGCATGTCATATGTACTAATGCTCCAGAATCCACAAACCAGGCATCATAATCATCCATTTCAGCACAAAAATAAGCGTTAGACACAAACAACCTAAGATCCCATGATACAAAATTTGGGGGTTCATCAATATCATCACTAGCAATATATAATCTGAGATCACGATTTAACGATTTTTCTGCATAATGACCTGAATGTGTTGTAGGTTTGTTCCTAGCTTCGTCACTTTTATTCTTATGACAGTCTTTAACAATATGTCCAGGTTGAACACAATAAAAGAAAATCTTTGACTCATTCATGTCAGATTGCATACCTTGATTTGGAATTTGTCTTCTCTAAGATGAATGACCTCTCTGCCATGAACCGCCTCTCTGCCATGAACTGCCTCCTCTGCATCTTTCTCCCAGTCTCCCTCTTGCAAATCTCTTATTTGACCACAGTACCAAATATTTATTGTGAGACTTCATATTCCTGCACCTCTCTTCCTCTTGCAACAAAATACCTGTCAATTCTTAAAACGTAGGAGGTTTCTCCCTTACTGCGAGACCTGTTATGAACATATGATAATCTTCTAGCATACCATTTAAGGTAATAGTGACCAGATCAGTGTTGGAAACAATTTCCCCTATATTTACTAGCTTGTCTTTCACCTCTTTAATACGAACCAAAAATGAACTAACAGATTCATTTATATCCATCTTAATGCCTAGCAATGTAGTTTTCAGGAACAAAATGTGATTTGTGTTACTAGTTTCATTGCTTTAAGCGTTGTCCATGTTGCAGCAAAAGTTGTAGCTTCTCTAATATGTGGAATTATGTTATCTTTAATAGACATGTGTAACAATACCTTTTCCTTATTTTTGTACTTCTCCCAATCTTGGATCTATGTTGCTGTCACACCTGCAGCCGCATCAGGTTTCACTTCAGTTCCCTTCGCAATGTTCCAGACACCATAGCCCTCCATGAGCATCTGCATCTTGAATTTCTCGTTAATAAAATTTGAGCCATCTAGCTTGTTCGCTTCATTGAGGTAGGTCTCTGCCAACGGATTTGCCATCTCTGCAAGTTTATGCTCGTGCAATTAGACAATAGATCCTTGTATCACCAAACACACCTCAATCCTGAAGGCGATGAATCACCAAAAATATCAAACTTTTGTCAAGTTTTATCCTCTGTTGAACAGTCTGTCGCTCTGCCTTCAGATCCACTGATCCAACTCTACCTCTTTTATCAGATTTCTTAAAAGAAATATAAGAAAACCTTTCTTAACACTTCATGTATATATATAAAAATATAAATTTCTTTTTAAAAAAACTTTTCCTTAAAACAAACCTTTCCCTTTTTCTTTTTAATATATACATCCATCCACCTTTTAAATCATTTAAATCACTTGGCCATCCATTAAAAATGATATGAAATCATGAATGGAGGAGGCCCCTTCAATGCTTCAAAAAACAAAACCTCAAGCTTTACCCTTATGCCTCAACCTCACATTTAAAAAAAAAAAAGTAAAGCTCCCTTTTCAACTTCACATATAAAAAATAAATCTTTACCCTTACGCTTCAACTTCACGATTTATCATATACGCTCCACATCAATTATAAACGCTTTTCCAAACTTGCAGGTGTACACGCTCACGACTTCACGGTGTGCAGACTCACACTTGTGACTTCACGGATCTTGGAGACGATTACCAACCGGAAAAAGGAGGCACACTTCCTTAGCTCTCTACGCTCTCTTCCCACAACCTCATGCTTCCCACTAGGAATGTTGACGGCCTCCTCAGCTCGTGCTGACCTCAAGAACCCATGGGGGAAAACGTTCCTTACGCCTGTGTAGACACAAACGTTTCCGCACCTCACGCTACAGTAGATTGCAGGGAGTCCACACCTCACGAGTTACTTGGGTGTGAAAATCTTTAAATCCTTCCGCACTGCAATACACAACACAAACATGGAAATCTGAGGTTTTTCAAACACGTGAAACTTTCAGTAGTATGTCACCGCACCCTTCCAAAGGAGGGACCTGCGGACCTATAGAAATTTATGCACCTCACCCAATTGTTATCGAACTAATTGGTAGGTGCAGACACTAACTGATCTCCCTAGATCCTTCTGGATCTAGAAAAAAACACACCAGAACATAACGCTTTCCTTAAGTTTTAGATATTGAATTTACTAACTAAAGAGGGATGAGTGACATACCGTTTAAATGTCACTTCCTCTTGCCATCACCATCCTAGCTCCGTTCCAACGCTTATACAATGATGAACCTGCAAAAGAACGCAACCAACCAAAGTGATAGCAATAGCATACACTCAATATAAACCTATGTATGTGATCAATGAATCATACAATAAAACACAACAATCTTTATAGGAAAGAATCATATTACTGTATCATATTAAATGTGAAAGAGAGATTACAACCATGGCCTTGATGTCGTAAGGTCCCTTCCAACTTTCCTTCGTTCCCCACACACTTTCACTCCAAGAATTTTGAGAGCATAGATCTGATGATATTCACAATCAATCTTGACAAAGCAAATCTCAAAGCCACTCCAACCAAGCTAATAATTCCAAGCCAACGAAAGATAACAAACTCAAGAACCCCTTCTCCATGAGAGCTCCTCTCCTTTTATAAGTTGAAGAGGATAAGGTGAGGAGGTTAGGATGATCCCACTAAATCATGAAAGCGAGTAAGATCCAAACCATTCAGATGCCACCTCACCATGGAAGTTTCTCCTTCTAGAAGATTCGAGAAAACGCTCGTTTTTCCCACGTGTAAGCATTCTCGCACCCTTCTTATAGTGCAACCTATGAACTGTTCACACCCTAGCTATGATGCAACCTGCGAGAATTAGGCATTCTCGCACCCTAATACATAGGCAGCCTGCGAAATTCCTTTTTATAAGGTTTTTACACAGGAAAATGCAACTTCTTTTCTTAGGAAAATTTCTTCTCCCTTCTCTCTTCAGGAACTCAAGCCACTGACTCCTTTGAAGGCAATAGATAGGTTTACATCATTAACGGTCATAGGGATGACGAAAATAATGTGTAACACCAGTGGCTCTGATACCAACCTAGAAATATGTGAAACAAACACACAGTGAGGCTACGCTCACTTCTATATTAATTAATGAAGACTGATTACATTCTTATATAGAAAAATAACCTACGTAGTATATGACATGCAAACCACAGATAACTAGAATCTCTATTAAGTGAAGTAGAGTTCAACTATGCTAATGACTCTTGTAAACTGACTCTTATAACTGGTGCTTACAACTAGTGCTTACAACTGGCGCTTACTCCATCATTTCCAAGTATAAATACATTAAATTTAAATCAATACAATAAATATATTAAATATAATGAAACTCAATAAATATATTAAATACATATTTAAAAAACACAATGAATATATTAAATTATATGTTTAATACATTTATACAACTGAAATCAACGAGCTATCTCTATAGTGATGGTTCAATGTATTATGAGTAAATGTATTAAACAATTAATGATGTGTTTAGTAATATATTAATAAAGACAAAGTACTATATTAACAAAGTATTATATTAATAAAGATAGGCATAATTAGGGTTAGGGTTTTGGTGGCATGCCTCAACATATTTTTATTTTTTTAAATGTGATGAAGCTAAATTGAAACCTTGATAGTACCAAAAAATGTGAAAACGTAATGCACAATACAATATTATGGTCAGACAGTTCGTTAGATCTGGTGTAGGGATCACATGCCTTACTATTCATATCTAGTGTAGGGATAGCATGCCTTACTATTCTTTAAGGGGTGTGCAAAAATACACAGCTGAAGAAAGGCCGAGTTTAAGCACCAGTAGGGATGACATGTCTTACTATTCTTTAAGGGGTGTGCAAAGAGACGTGGTCAAAGAAACGTCGTGTTTAAGCACTAACTCGCAGTATTGGAAAGGGGTAAAACGGTTACCTCGATCTTCATCTATCAATTGTAGAATCATTATTTGAGTTGTACCTAGTAATATATTTATAAATACATAGTATTATTTTAACAAAGACTAGTATTACATGCATAATTATGGTTAGGGTTCTGGTGGCATGCCTTGACATATTTTTTTTAATGTGATGAAGCTAAATTGAAACCTTCATAGTACTTGAAAACATGAAAACGTAATTCACAATACAATCTCATGGTCAGAAAGTTCGTCTGGTGTAGGGATCGCATCCCTTACTATTCATATCTAGTGTAGGGATCGCATTCCTTACTATTTTTTAAGGGATGTGCAAAGAGACGCAGCCAAAGAAAGGTCGAGTTTAAGAAACATCTTCCAGTATTGGCAAAGGGGGGAAAGTTTACCTGGATCTTCATCTATCGATTGTGGAATCATTATTTCATTTGTACCTAATCATAGTGGAGCCCCACCCAAAATATAAATGTTAATTGATGTTGGAATCCTATAGATTTAATGGGACTCCATCCAAACATATAAAAGTCTCCACAAATATCAAATTAAATTAGATTGATTCGCTTATCGTGTACATGAACTCTTAACAAAGACAAAACAAAAACAAAGAAAGTGCAATATATTAACAAAGACATAGATTAATATATCTTCATAAAACTAAACCAAACATTTTTTAACCAGTTTGCATCCCTCTGCTCATCTCCAGTCTTTCTTTGATTAACTCCTGTATGGTGCCTTCATTCAACTACAATCCTCATCCTCTTGTGAAACCACACAGAAACATAAATGAAAATGCGTCCCTCTGATACTCTCTAGTCTTGTCTTGCTTTGATTCACTCCTTTATGGTGCCTTCATCCAACTACAATCCTCGTCCTCTTGTGCAACCACACATAAACATAAATGAAAAGGGAAGAAATGGATTATGATTGTTTACATAATCATGAAGACACACATGAAAGTGCTAAAGGTAAAATGATCAGTTGTAAAAAGAGACTAGTGATAACTGTCCACACACTCACATGCTCAAGTTGAGTGATTAAATAAACACTCACAAACTGAGCGAGTAAATAAATAGGTAGGAAGAACTGGTAAGCAAAGGCATGGTGAGAAAGTAAAAATGCTTGGAAAGTACAACTAGGTGGATAAATCACCAACGGTGTGCTCGCATGTAGAGCGAGTGAGCAAGTAAAAACTTATGCAGACCATTCATAGATGAACAGACAGCTTTAAAAAGAAGTGGGAAAATCCCTGGTAAAAATCCTAAATGTACTAAAAAAACTAAATCATAGTAAACCCACTAAAACACCTTAATTTAAAGTGAATTTTCAGTGTGATATTAATAACTTTAATCACCTATTTTAATGACGAACTAACATCTTTTGTCATGCAAGGAAGTTAATGCTTCAAATCACATCCTTTCATTTAGTGTGACGACTAAGAATATTTCAAGCATGTGAAATTGTGTCCATTAAATGTCAATCTATTATTAAAATCCTATTAAATTAATTCTACCCCTTAACGTTCATAATCATGCTTATGTAAAAAAAAATCCATCTCTACGATTTAACAAATATTTAATAAGCAAGTAAAAAAAAAAAACTGAAACTATAGATTATACATATGTGAACCCACAGCTGGAAACAAATGGAAAAACCACGTTCCACCCAACCGTAGATGAAGAACATCAAAAATTAATTGTCTTGATCACCCCCTAGCCTAACCATGACTCCATAAGGGAGAATTGAGCTCCACTCCTTAGCCAATGTACCTCTATACAGTTCAAAAAATCATTTTCCTAACATCATTAGTGCTCACACAAGAAACATTTCTTCCACCACATACTAAGCATCATCATGCCTCCCACATATGTTCTATATATCCTTCCCCTTTTCCTAGGAATTTTCTTCAATCCATTTCTCTCGTAAATTAACAACTTTACAAATCCCTTATTTTAAACCAGCTCTGAGTTAACTCAAACATGTTCCTCACTCATGGATTCATAGTGAGCTATTTTTAAGATGGATTTTCCATCTCTTTCCTACATTAAATATATTAAAATTTATGTCTCTTACATATGTCCATCAAAGAGGACAGTTGGCAAGTCAAACTCTTTCTCAACAATTAAAAAATAAAGCAGTTAAATGTCTTAATAATACTAAGTACGAATTTCCATAAATGGAAATTATTTTCAAAAAAAACAAAATGTTTTAATTCTTGAGGATATCACAATTTCATTTACAATCCCTATATAGTGGTTTTGGACTCTATGCATGGTCCCTAAGCTCTAAAACCCATCTTTTAACCTCTAATACTTTCATTTTCATGATTATACTACTTATAGGGCTATGAACCCATTTATAGTGCATAAAACGCTATAATGGTGGCAATATTACATTCATACTCTAAATATTCCCTTTACAAGGCCTTTATGCATGATTCATGAGCTCTAAAAGTATGCTTTAGGCCCTAGGACACCAATGTTCATCCTTGGACCATGGCCAATACCATGACACCTATCGTTATTGTGATAAACCTTGTAATAGTATTCACATTACACTCATGGGTGAAAGATACCCTTTACAAGGTTTATGTGGTGGTTTCAAACCCCATGTATGGTCCATGAGCCCTAAAAGTATCTTTTTTCCCTAAGATGTTAGTTTTTATCTTTATATGATGCCCATGGCCTAAAAAAATCATCTCTAATTTTCAAAACCTTTCAATGGTCCACATATCGACATGGTCGATGTCCAAAGGTTATTGGATAAATCGGTTGGTGCGGGCACTAACTGATCTCCCTAGATCCACCTAGATCTAGAACAAAACACACCAGAACATGACACTTTCCTTAAGTTTTAAATATTGAATTTACTAACTAAAGAGGGATAGGTGACATACCGTTTAAACATTGCTTCCTCTCACCATCGCCATCGTAGCTCCGTTCCAACACTCATACAATGATGATCCTGCAAAAGAACGCAACCAACCAAAGTGATAGTAATAGCATAAACTCAATATAAACCTATGTATGTCATCAAGGAATCATACAATAAAACACAACAATCTTTATAGGAAAAAATCATATTATTGTATCATATTAAATGCGAAAGAGAGATTACAACCATGGCCTTGATGTCATAAGGTCCCTTCCAACTATCCTTCATTCCCCACATGCTTCTTTCTCCAAGGATTTTGAGACCATGGATCTGATAGCTGCTCACAATCTATCTTGACAAAACAAATCTCAAAGCCACTCTAACCAAGCTAACAATCCCAAGACAAAAACAACTAACTTTCTCCATGAGAGATCCTCTCCTTTTATAAGCTGAAGAAAATAAGGTGAGGAGGTTAGGATGATCCCACTAAATCATGAAAGAGAGTAAGATCCAAACCATTCGGATGCCACCTCACCATGGAAGTTTCTCCTTCTAGAAGCATCGAGAAGATGTTCGTTTTCCCACATATGAGCATTCTCACACCCTACCTATAGAGCAACCTGTGAACCTCTTGCAACCCAGCTATGGTGAAGCCTGCGAGAATCAGGCATTCTCACACCCTGCCTATATAGCAACCTGCAAACATCCTCTTTAATAGGGTTTTTACAAAGGAAAATGCAACTTCTTTTCTTAGGAAAAGTTATTTTCCCTTCTTTCTTCAGGGATGATGAAAATAATGTGTAACAGAGAGCCCCCCAAAGTATGAAGTTAGAACAGAGTGATAGATGAAATACTTTGTTGAGTGTGTGTAGGGAACAAGGAACATTCGGTTGGAAACCTGCCAACAAATAAGGAAATACATTACAATAATATATCATCACTGAGGTAGGCATTCCCACACTCAAAATACAAATGACTCAAAGCATAAATGTCGACATGCAAAGATCCATGTCAAGTAAGACAAGTCATGGCCACCAAACATACACTGTGGATCCATGCCAATATGACTAAAATCTAAACATAGCCACCAAAAATACATTGTGGATCTATGTGTTAAAGACTCAAATTTGAACATAGCCACCAGACATACAAGGTGGATCTATGTAACAATACACTGAATATACTCCAACACAAACTGAATCTGTTAGAAAAGATTCAGGGTCTTCATCTCTATCACTCTATAGTACAAATATAACCATTCGAATACATGTGTTGAAGTCGAACATGGTAGAAACCACTTGATTACTGGTCATTAGTGTATATCGTTAACAAGTGCGAGGGAAATCACCATTAATGTCAATGACTCCCAAGGTACTCTGGTACAATCCAATGAATGTGAATCAATGAGCTGAGGTCGAACACTCGGAGGAATCTCCTGATCAGGGGTCAATAATGAAAACTCATTGTCGAAAGCGAGGAAACTTTCCATTGCGACATGCAAGTTCCAAGGTACCAATTGGTTTCTAAGTCTAATTCATGGATAATGAGTTGAAGTCGATAGGAAAAGACTCGTCATAGGAGGGCCTTAATATATCCCACATCAATGACATGAAACAAGTAACAAGATTTGATGCAGATCATAGTAACAAGTGATTCAAGACTGACTCAAGGATGGCCGACGCAATAGAAGGCTTAAAGACTGTAGAAATGGCCAACGTAATAGAAGGTTTTCTAGGTTGAACTTCATTTTGAACATACTGACGACACGACAATTGTCTTGGAAACACTGACTCAACAACAGGGATCACAGACCAATTTCTAATCTTATAAAGGAGTATGATCAAGAGACGAGAGGGTTTTCCAACCTAGACACAAAGTGATTGAAAGGGTGTCATGTTCAAAGGTGACTCTTCCATGGAATACAGGTTTAGACATATTTCTTTCCCAATTTTTCCCCCACCATTTTTGGCAAGTACCTCTTTATTTTTACACAAACTTAAGGAGGATAACATATGCTTGAAATGTAAGTTCATCCTTCATATGATTCCCTCAAAGTATATTTAACGAACCCTAGGAATGATTGGTTCAGTCCCACATGGGCCTTTCAATGTTTGTTTTATGAGTCCAAAGAAAGAAAACTCAAGGGTTTTTCATGTTTAGAGAGTCTGAAAAACACTTAAAGAGAACTCTCTTAGTTCCTTTTTTGTAAAGTAGTCTGATGAGACCGAAAAAGAGATAAACTATCACTCAATAGATGTTTTCTTCAAATACTTTAACGAGCGTGAAAAGAACAAGGTCTCTCGGCAATCTTTTCATGTTTAGAGATTCTGAAAAGATCTTAAAGGGAACTCCAGTGGGTTCCTTTTTCGTATAACCTTTACGAGTCTGAAAAAGTGATAAAAGTATACTCGGTTGCATTCTCACGTATTTACGAGCACGATAAAGAACAAAGACTAAGCTCGGTAACTTATTCTCATGTATTTACGAGCATGAGAAAGAACAAAGACTAAGCTCGGGATTTTTTTCATTTTTACGCAAGCTTTAAAACAAAACAAAACTATGCTTGGGATAGATTTTAAGTTTTACACAAGCTTAAAAACTAAACTAAACTATGCTTGGACCTGGTTTCATTTTTACACAAGCTTGAACCAGAGGAAACTATGCTTGAGGTAAGTGGTTTCATTTTTACACAAGCTTGAACCATAGAAAACTATGCTTGGACTTCCCAATGCATAACACATGGATGGTTGGTACTTAGCCCCCAACTTAAGAAACTAGCGACTCTAAATTCAGCATGAAGTCCAGAGGCTGAAATTAATGCCCCTCAAGCTTCTTTTCGTCCAACTTCAAAGGTGGATGAAATGAAGTTTCAAACAGTAGATGAAGGACTTGACTCAAATAGAGAGGGGGAAAAATATTTCATTTTTTTTAATGAGCTTGACACAGAATGAAGAACTATGCTCGTAACCTCTATTTCATTTTTTAACGAGGTTGCCACAGAGACGAAAAAACTATCCTTGTAAGTGGTTTCATTTTTTAACAAGCTTGAAATCAGAAAACCATGCTCAAGTCTGGTTTCATTTTTTAACGAGCTTGAAATCAAAAATCATGCTCATATACCTCTTTTTGATCATCAATTCCAAGAGGACAATGCTCCAGAAGGACACCATGTCAAGGGATAAAACTCGTTCATGGCTTCCAATAGATCTTCACTAGATGGAAGGAACACACTCTGGAAGGAACACATGTCGAGGGTTGTGACAGGGGTAAGGAGATCAGGCTCTAAAGACCCTATCGAAGAGATAACCATGTCAACTACTGGATCTAAGTCACCTGAAGTTGAAGCCATGGGAGACAACACAACATAATTTACTTGTGGTAGGGGTGATAATGTCGGCATATAAGAACCATTTAGGGAGGTAATCCAGTCAGGATCGATGAATGAAAGTTGATCAAAAGTCACAATTCTTCCATCGTGAGGGAAAGATATCACATGAAAAATAGTGGACACAATAGCTTTCATGGCATAGACATAATCCTGCCCAAGGAGTAAAGAGAAATCCAAGGGTTCTTGGACTACCATGATGTCAATAAAGACAATTTTCCTTCCCAAAGTTACAGGAAACTAAGGAAGGGTCCCTAAAGGTTGACTAGTTCTTCTGTTAAAATCTAACAGATTCTGCGTAACCAGCACAAGTGGAGGACAACCCAAAGCTTGCCAAGAAAAAGAGGACAAAATACTAATGGATGCGCCTTCATCTATCAGTGTTTGAGGAACATCCCGACCACAAACCTATATTGTAATCTATAAAGGAATGTGAGAGAGAAGACGAGGTCTAGTTAACACACCCCAATCAAAATGGATGGCCTCGTAACTTGGAGCAGGTTCCACGAGAGAAGGAGGAATAGCCCCTGGCATGGTAGATTATGTATCAACGAGAAAAACATGGGTAGTATTGGGTTTAATCTCTAGCAGAAGAGTAGGATCGATCGATGGAGAGATCAGATCGACCATTTGGGTTTCATTCTCCAAGGGGAGAATGGGGTCGACAGGTGGAAACGGATCGACCGCTTGGTTTTCACTCTCTAATGGGAGAGTGGGATCGATCGAGGATGGGATCAGATCAACCACGTTGTCAACTGGTTCAATTAAGGACGTGACAATATTGACCACTTGATCAACCGGAGTGACCGACGGGGGAACCATATTGATCATTCCGTCAACTATACGGGGGTCAAGAGTAAGCTTGTGATAAGCGGCTAGAAGTTGAGGCTGTGAAACAGGTATGCCTTCCAGCAATTTTAGGCTTCTTCCAGATGAGGGAAAAGGTGAGTTATATGACTCCCTTTGCATAACATACATGGGAACTTGACTCTACTTTTCTTCTTCTCAACGGTATCTTGACTAGTTGACGGGAGGTCATCAACATGTTGTTTAGAGGCTGATGACACGGGTTGGCGAGGGTGTGTAGACCAAGATTCTATAACCTTGGATAGACCAGGGAAATCCTTAAGAAGATGGATACCCTTACAAATCCTGCAAGGGTACTTGGGATTACGAGTTATTTGGGTGATCTCGACATCATCAACACTCCTAGCATGATTAAAAATAACTGGTTGTTTTCCAACATGTTTGATAGTGGTTGGAAGTTTGGATCATTGCTTGATTTTCTTCTTCTTCTTCTTTCTTTTCTTCTTCCTCTTATTCACCGGGTTACTAGCTTCAGAACTTTCACTCGATGAAGAAGATGAAATGGAAGGCAACCTTGCAAGTGAAGAAGGTGAATAAGACCTTACTGGTGAAGAAGGTGAAGGATCAACATGAGGTTGATGTTCTTGGGGGGAAGTGCTTACGACTGAAGCACTTATTGCATTTGGGATTACCTGAGTGGAAAACAACCACGCCGACAATCCAATCGTGAGACCTAGAAGGCTCAAAGTAGCGATGTGAGGAGGACCAATGTTTCCATAAGAAGGAAAAACAAAAGGTTCCCCTAGAGCGGGGGTTCCTTCATTGGTCATTTCGGGAACTATTTCCATATAAAACAAATCCAACCTAGAGTCCTCTAGGGAAAACAAATAGCACACACTAAAAATCTAGTAAGAAAGCAAGCTAACAAAACCTTCTCACAATAAACGCACTAGTTGGTGATGAAATCCAACGTTGCGGGAACAATGTAAGAAGGGGTTGAGATAGAGCGGGTGGAAAAGTTACATTGACGACCTACTTAACGGACTTACACCCTGGTGCAAGCTCCCACACATAATCGTGGGTATACCCTCCAAGGAGCCCGAGTGAGTTTGGCCAATGTCAATTCTAGGTACCATGAAGACTTTCCCCTCCACAGTGACCTTGTGTAAAGACCCTAAAAAGATAAGCCACTAAGGTTACCAATCACTACAGTGATGCCTGGAGAAACAGTCGACAATCTGATCCACGCGTAAGGGTAGGGTATCTAGCCCAAAATCAACTTTAAAGGCTTCCACTCATCATTGTGGGTATACCTCTCAAGTGACCCCCATAATACGCGCAACCTCTACACCAAGACTAACAAAGCAGGGTGAGTAACTCTATCAGTCTCAATGCAACCTCGTGATTCACCCTTGTGTGAGAAGGGCTTCCTAGGACAAAATGTAGTAAGTGGATTCAACTCTCCCTATCACAATATACTATGTTTGTTTTCATCTTTGGAAAGTTATCTTTCACACCTATTCCAAAGCCCTACAACTAATCCAATGTAGGTTTTCTACCATAAAGTATAAGAATGTCTAATCAAGTTTTATAAGCGCTTTATTTTATGGATGTTGTTACTCAAGAGGAAAATGGCGTGGACAAGATGGTGTTTTGACCGACTCGAAAGTTATGCAAAGAGATGAATATGCAATATTTTTATTTCGATGAAAGCTATGCTATGAGTAGGAGAAAACATTTATCATTCCCAGATGCACAACGTCCCAAAATTTATTAAACTGATCAATATAAAGATTCTCAAGAAATGAGAAAAATAGACTGTACACCAATGCACGATTCATGCCCCCCCCAATCTAAGACCAAAAAAAATGCCAAGAATCATGCAATTTCATAATTTAAGACCAAAAAATGCCAAGAATCATGCAATTTCCCTACTTCAAATGCAAGGATGCCCCCAATCTAATATAAAGAAAGAAATTAAATCTTTTTGTTTCAAAAATTTCACTAAAAGCAATAATGAACTTTCTCAAAACAAAGAAACCCAAACTAAAAGTTTTCTTTTAAAGTGAACTATTCGAAAGAAATCTGATCTTTCCCTAAACAATTCTAAAGAAAACACACGCTTTGTAATTGAAAGACACTCAATGAAAGAGACTAATCCTTCAAAACCAAACAAAACAAAGATGGATAAAAGAAACTCAAAGAATGTCAAGCAGACTGTAAACAGATCAATATATGCTCCAAAAGTTCAATCCAGTTGATCAAAGCAAAAATGGGCATCAAAAAGATAGGAAGACCTAATCCAAAACTTTTACAAATGAGTTTGCAGCCTGGTAGTGGGGTACAGTGCGAGAATTAGGGATTCTCGCAGTCTAGATACATGCAGGGTGCAAGAAGGTCGCACTGAACTGAAAAGTAGGGTGTGAATATCAATGATTCTCGTAGGCCACAGAGAGCTACAGTGCGGGAAGGTTTGTAATCAAGAAAAATTTGGAAAAATGACAAAAATTGTGAGTGAACTTTCACATCCAAAGAGTCCAAATGGATCTCCCACAGACTTAGAGACCATAAATCAAGCAATCAAAGTAAGGGAAACTAGACTAACTAGGAAACAATCTGTTCCCCAGTGGAGTCGCCAATTTTGTTATTGGATAAATCGGTAGGTGCGGACACTAACTGATCTCCCTAGATCCACCTAGATCTAAAACAAAACACACCAGAACATGACGCTTTCCTTAAGTTTTAAATATTGAATTTACTAACTAAAGAGGGATAGGTGACATACCGTTTAAACATCACTTCCTCTCGCCATCACCATTGTAGCTATGTTCCAACACTCATACAATGATGATCGTGCAAAAGAATGCAACCAACCAAAGTGATAGTAATAACATAAACTCAATATAAACCTATGTATGTGATCAAGGAATCATACAATAAAACACAACAATCTTTATAGGAAAGAATCATATTACTATATCATATTAAATGTGAAAGAGAGATTACAACCATGGTCTTGATGTCATAAGGTCCCTTCCAACTATCCTTCGTTCTCCACATGCTTCTTGCTCCAAGGATTTTGAGACCATGGATCTGATAGCTAATGACAATCTATCTTGACAAAGCAAATCTCAAAGCCACTCTAACCAAGCTAACAATCCCAAGCCAAAAAAACTAACTTTCTCCATGAGGGCTCCTCTCCTTTTATAAGCTAAAGAGGATAAGGTGAGGAGGTTAGAATGATCCCACTAAATCATGAAAGCGAGTAAGATCCAAACCATTTGGATGCCACCTCACCATGGAAGTTTATCTTTCTAGAAGCATCGAGAAGATGTTTGTTTTTCCCATGTATGATCATTCTCGCACCGTACCTATAGAGAAACCTGCAAACCTCTCGCAACCCAGCTATGGTGCAGCGTGCGAGAATCAGGCATTCTCGCACCCTACCTATATAGCATCCTGTGAACATCATTTTTAATAGGGTTTTTACAAAGGAAAATGCAACTTCTTTTCTCAGGAAAAGTTCTTCTCCCTTCTTTCTTCAGGAACTCAGGCCACTGACCCCTCTGAAGTAAACATATAGGTTTACATCATTAATGGTCATAGGGATGAAGAAAATAATGTGTAACACCAAAGGCCCATTTTTGGTATGAAAATACTCCTAAAGGGGCCCATGTCTCACTTGGAGGAGAAATATCTTCTCTAGAGAGCATATATGGTGAATAAATACCTCATTCATAGACCATGACCCATAGAACCTTCATTTAGGACCTAATTACCTTTTATGCTCCATCAACCATGGTTAAGATCCTAACATCCATCCCTAGTGTGAAAAACCTCCTCTTGGTGTTCATAGCTCATTCAACTAACAAAGATCCATTTTAGAGGGTGTGAGTGCTATTGTGAGGCTACATTCAAGAACAAAACTGTAAAATATTCATTTGTGGGTTAAGTCCCTTAATTTCGTCACCTTACAATGGTCAAGACCTTGGGAGCCATACATGGTGCTTAAAACCTCCTAACCACACTCATATCTTGATCTTTGGCCAAAGATCCCTTCTAAAGAGATTGTATGGTGGGTTAATGATTCGTTCATGGATCATTGTCATTAAAAGATTAATTACAGAAAATACCTGTAATTTTCCTCCCACAACCATGGTCAAGTCCCTAAGATCCATCCCTTATGTGTGAAACCTCCTAATGAATCCCATATCCCATTCAAAGATTAGATATTTTAACTAGAGGATCTGTGTGGTAGTATAAGGCCTCATTAATGGACTATTAGCCCTATAAGATCAATTGAGGGCCAAAGTCCCATATTTTCTCCTTCTACCACAAGCAAAGGCCACGAGACCCATCCCTAGTGAAAAATATCCCAATGGGACATTGGATGAGGTAGAGAAAACCTCAGTGAGTTGCAGATGATTGTGTGAGGACTTAGAGATCTAGGAGGGTCGTTGGTTGAGTTTGGCAGAAGTATTGGTGTGAATGTGCCTAAGGCATATAAGTTTTTTGAGGTGACTCATTGTACCTGGAGAAATTTTGACGAATCATTGGGATGTTTGAGGACTACGAGTGTGTTGGCCACACTCATCATAGATGTTGAGTCGCAAATAGGCGAATTGATGAAAGGAGTTAAGCACTTGCCTTTGTTTGGAGGATTGTGTGGACAAGCATATTACAGCATGAATATATTTCTTGGACATGGGAATTTCTCTAGTCTTGGGTAGCATGGTTGAGGGTGAAGCCTAACCATTCCAAGACATAGATAAGTAGAAGTAACAACAAGGTCGGGTGATGTAGTAGTGGGGAAAATTCAGTATGGAGGTGCAATTATTGGTGCATATGGGAAGTTTCATATCCAAAGATGTAGATGAAGATGGGGAGAATTCGACCAAGGAATCCAAACTTGTGGAATTGATCCCAGTTTCAGTCACAAGGGTAGAGTTGGTTGGACATGAAGATGCAAAATGATTTCTCTTGAATCTTTGTTGAATTAGATGTGATGTGGATTGTTTGTAGTAAATTGGCTAAATGTGCCATGAGGTGGAAAGTGGAGTCAAGTTGTCGCAGATGACTTTGTTTTGGGGTGACTTCATAGTGAAACAAGGTGAGGGAGTCATTTCCTTGGTCTGATATTGTTGTGAAAATGGATTGAATTGTTGAAGTTTGATTGAGATGGATTTTGGTGGCCTCCCACCTATTCCAACTAGCTCATTTCGACAATTTTTCCTAGTTTTTGGGTCCCTGACTTCCAAGGTCATTTTGAGGTCCTAAACAACGTTTTTAGGGCTCTCCATAGTAAAAAACGGGATATCCTCAGATAGACCTTTCCAACGGGATATCATGCCCCTAAAACGAAGATCGTATGAAAAAGTTACAACCCCGGGAAGTTGATGTACTAACTTACCCAAACGGGGCCCACATGCCTTTTGGCGCTTCATCTCCTAGGGTTAGGTTTTTGGGTGTCTAGAGTTTTTGACATCCTTGTTTATTGTAAAAATGACTTCAGAGCCTCATTTTAATCATCTTCTTGTGAATGAGCGCAACTGTCACATCTCTTCTCAAAGATAAGCCGCCACCATTCTAGCAAGATTGTTTCTGCTGCATTTTATAGTTTCAACTTATTTCCTTATTGAATAGAAACCAGTTTTACCATATATTTGTTATTATGTGGTAAGAATATTTTGATAATAATCTGTATTCATTTCGTTCTACTCATAAAATCTGGATCAGTGGTATCAGAGCAACTAACACCAACAAATCTCAACCTCGACTGCATACAACAGGCATCTGGTGATCAGATTGTGGACAAATAGGTCAAGGGAACTCACCAGCAAAGGATCCAGCTTTATCAAGTTGTCAAAGAAGGGAAGTTTCTGCACCAAGGAAAATGGCTCACCCGGGGCCAAATTTACCAGAAATTTCCTCATCTAATGGGGGCACTCAATGCAATGGAGAAAGGGGGGAGGAGTGTTGAAAGTAATAATAACACTGTGAGAACTAGACTCATATACAACATGTAATTTCCATAAATATGGTTGGCACAAAAGAAAATTACAAACTTCAAGAGGGGCAACATCACACAATACCTAGTCTTTGAAGCGCTTGATGTCGTATGACAGGCGACATTGTTGGTTGACGCGGATGTCGCTTCTTTAGCGGAGCCATCCGATGGTGTAGGATTGCGGGTACAATGTTGTCGGCAGTGTAAGTCACTTGAAAACCTCTACTGAGATGAGGTTCTTCTGGCTACCGCTATCAACGATGAAGTGTAGTGGGATATCCCTTACCCACATCTATGAATGAAAAAGGAATTCACCTTCCTCAGACTCGTTTGGTTCACTGGGCTGGAGCTTGGTTGTAAGAACGGTAGAAATGGGTTCTGTGTCAATGATATGTCTCCCCATTTCTAGTTTTGACTCAGAGTCAGAACCCTCATATGATTTAGAGGATTTCACCTCAGCCACCAGTGACTACTTTGAGCGACAATCAACAGTGCTATGCCAGGGGCTCTTATGGAAGTGAAACCACTTCCCGATATCTTTCTTTGTCTTTCTGGTGTCCTTATTTTCTTGAGAAATGGAATGGTTTTTCTAAGGTGGCCTATCTTTGCTTTGTCCTTTGTTCTGCGGGTTGGGGCCACCCTTTCCTGGATTTTGCTATGAGGGGTTCCCAGGCCCAAATTGTTGCATTTTTTGTTTAATATTCTACTCGATTTTGATGGCATATAGGTAGGTCACACCCAAGGATGAGATGTCCAAAAAATCCATTTCATCGTGTATGTATCTTTGTATACCGTCACGATACTTGAGCATTAGATGTCGCTTAGAATCTTTGATACCCATCTTGGAAAAATTCTCCTTCGGCATGGAAAGGGTCCATTACCTGGGCTACATTGTTGATCAACATGGCATACATGTGGATCCAGACAAGATCCAAGTCATCCATGACTAGCCATCCCCAACCACACTCACTGAGCTTCGGAGCTTCTTGGTCCTTGCCAATTTATATCGTCGGTTCGTGTTGGGATTCTCCCATATTGCATGGGCCCTCAGCCAAGTAAGAAGGGGTGGGGGTAAGGAGAAATTTATGTGTGGTCGGTCCCAACAACAAGTGTTCAATTATTTGAAGCAACACTTGTGCTCAACCCCAGTACTTTCACTACCATACCTGAAACATCCCTTTGAGATCAAGATAGATGCGTCTGACTATGCTGTGGGCATCGTTCTCACTCAGCATAGCCACCTCGTGCCCTATCATAGTGAGAAACTATTAGATGTTGTTCATAGGTACCCTACTTACAAAAAATAAACGTACTCCATTGTGAAAGCTTGACGCCAATGGATACATTACATTCTTGGGAAGAAGACAGTCATCCACACTGATGATAAGCCACTCCAGTTCATGCAGACACAAGGAAAATTGCAGAATGACAGCCATCAGAAGTGGTCCACATACTTTCAACAATTATACCTCAACATCAAGTATAAAATACGAAGCACCAACTGTGTCGTTGATTGCCTCAGCAGACCACTATTCACGACACTCACCACAGTGTTATACTCTTACATCAATGAGACCTCTGGATGGCCCCAACTACCAAATGTTGGGCGCAAACGTAGTTTTTGCTAATTTCCATATTCAGGATGGGTTGTTTTGCCATTTGGGCCATATATGTGTTCCATAAATCGAGCTAGCGAAGATGATCTAGGAAGCCCATTACAGTTGGGTGGCAGGACACTTCGACATCAAAAATATAGTAGCAATGTTGTAGAAACATTTCTACTGGTTAAAACTTCGACGAGAGGTCAACAAGTATATCAGGTCCTGCACTGCCTACACTATTTCCAAAATGACCACTAAGAAACAAGGCATATACACCCCTCTGCCTACTCTTGACATGCCATGGGAATCCATCTCAATGAACTACATGTCGGGCCCCCTGTCCACCAAGCGAGGAAATGACTGTGTTTTTGTGGTTGTTGATTTCTTTTCTAAGATGGTGATTCTGGTCACCTATAAGAAGAGCATAACAACATAGGCCACTGCTAAGCTCTTCTTTGAACGATTCTAGGTACATTTCAGAATCCCACAAATCATTGTCTCAAATTGGGATAGTCGATTTCTCAGCACATTCTGGTCGAACCTCTAGTCATTGTTGGACACCAAGGTCACCAAATCCATGACCTTCCACCCCTAGACGAATGGCCAAACTGAGGTCATAAATAAAATGATCGTTCATATCCTGCACATGTATAATTCCAAGACCCCTCGTACATGGGATGAGATTCTTCCATATTTCCAGCATAGCTACAACCGAGCCCTGCATAGCTCAACCGACCACAACCCCTTGCATGTGAGGCTGGGATTCCAACCATTGCATCCCATAGATGTTGCACTACCCCTTGTGGTCATCTCGGCCGACTCATCTCCTACTCCAACTCAAGATAACAAAGCCACCTGTTTCAATGAGTGGATCTATCACATCCGCCAACAGGTTCAGGATATCCTACAAAAGTCCAAAGACAAGTAAAAGCAGTGCCATGATCAACACCGAGTGCCACATAAGTTTCAGGTCAACAACAAAGTTTGGTTGCACTTGTATAAATAATTTCTTACATGACCCTATCGAAAGCTTCACCCACCTCATTATGGGTCGTACACCATTAGCAAGGATGTGGGTGATAATGCATTTAAGCTCAACATTCCTCCTTTCCTTGGCCTACACCCAGTGTTCAACGTGGATCTCCTTCGACCTTATTTCCCACCATTATTGGACACCTGTCAGGTAGAAGAACAACTGACACCAACATAGATCAACCTTGACTGCATAAAAAAGGAATACAATGATCAGATTGTGGACAAACAGGTCAAGGGCACTCGCCATCAAAGGATCGAGCTTTATCGAGACCAAGGCAAATGGCTCACTCGGGGCCAAATTCAACAAAAATTTCCTCATCTGATGGGGCCCCTCAATGAAATGGATACTATTTCTTCCTAAGAGGGGAGGAGTGATCCAAATGGATGTCAGTGGCCTCCCACCTATTCTAACCAGCGTATTTTGGCAGTTTTCCAGCTTGGTAGTTTTTTCCTAGTTTTTGGGTCCCTGACTTCTAGGGCTATTTTGAGGCCCTAAACAACGTTTTTAGGGCTTGCCACAATCACACCTTAAAATAAATTAGAGTCCCCAGAAATTTGATGTACTAACTTACCCAGACGGGGCCCACATGACTTTTGGAGCTTCATCTCCTCGGGTTAGGTTTTTGGATGTCTAGGGCTTTTGAAATTACTGTTTATTGTAAAAAGGTGTTCAGAGCCTCATTGTAATCATCTTCTTACGAATGAGCGCAACCGTCACATATCTTCTCATAGATAAGTGCCACCATTCTAGCAAGCTTATTTTCCTCTACATTTTACAGTTTCAGCTTATTTCCTTATTGAATAGAAAGCAGTTTTACTGTATATCTGTTATTCTGTGTTAAGCATATTTTGATAATAATCTGTATTCATGTTGTTCTATTCATAAAATCTGGATCAAAGGAAGTCAAAGTACAGATGCACTAATAGGTTCAAAGTGAAACACTTAGACATTGTGGAGGATCTTCTTGATGAAGATTGGACGATGGAAGTAGTAGTGAGGCAAGGGTGGGCACTTGCCTTAGTTTTGGGGTTTGATGGAGTAACAAAGATACGACAAAAAGGACTAAGTTTGGGCTTGAGGAAGTGCATTCTCATGAGTTAGGCGCGACCATTGGAATAGCTACCCAATCATTCCAAGGCATGGGCGAATTTAGTGTGCAGATACATGGCAGAGTTGGTTGAAGTATGAACACAGTAGAAAGATCAAAGGAGTTCAACACTTAGGTGAAATTTTGAAGTGAAGTGGGAAGAATTTAGTTGTATCAAGAAGCGACAACAACAAAATTGAACAACAACAAGGTAGACAAATCACAACGAGATAGTGCCACAAAGTTCAGTGACTTTCATCCATAGAGTTGGGTGAAGCGACCACATTGACTCAAGAAACAAATTGTGCGAAGATGGGTGCAATACAGTTTGGATTGTTTGTGAAAACTTGGGATTTCCAATAGACTTAGTTGTTGTGGAGGCACAAGTTCGGGTAGAAACTTGGAGATTTTAGATTTTTTGGATGTTGTTTGAGATGACAATGACTTGAGGTGGGGGAGGATTTAAGGTCTTTAGATAGAAGGGTGCGAAGACCCTCACCCAAGTCCTTATAGGTGAACATAGTGGTCCTCGAATGTATTAATGATCATTTCACAATAATGACTTGGTAATTGTAAGCTCTGGACGATGAAATATTACAACGTGTTCAACATGATGGGCTAGAAAAGGCTACAGGCCATCTCTTTCTTGTTGAATCTGAGGGGACTTGGAAAAGTCATGCCTAGAACAATTTTGTAGAAGAAAACTAAACATTATATTATTGGGTTTTTTTAAGTATTATTATTAGAATATGGTTATATCTTTTTGTGATTGTCTAAATGTTCTACTTTTTTGTCATAATTTTGAGTGAAATCACCCATTTCTATTGTCTAAATTGAATTTTCATGTTTAAAAAATTCTTTTATTGCTCGCATTATACAAACTCAACTGCTTAAATCTATAGCTCTAACAACTTATAACTAGATTTAGGACAAAATCAACACCTTTATGCAATCTATTTGCATTTCAAAACTTCATCATCAAAAACCTGTATCTATCGACCATTTCAACGTTCTACTTAGTATAAAACGGATTTAAAAAAAATAATTAAAAAAGATAAAAAAATTAATTGAAAAAAATAAAAAATATCCAAATTGTAATCTGATTAAACCACGCTCTTCCGTTTTAGACATTAACAAACTAATTTAAATTTGAATAGCCAGAAATACGATTGAAAACGCATCCTATATCCGTGTCCCTCAATAAATCCTAATCCTTTGAAAATGAGTCGTCAACTCGTTGCATTTTTATTTCTAAGATCGCAACCGGATTATAGTTTATCTCAAATTCTCCTCTACAATTGTGTTGTCCCTGGACACCATGAATTCCGGAGAGTTAATTAAATAGAAGAGAGGCCAAATTCTCGAGAGTTAATTAAATAGAAGAGCGATAAAGTTAAGGACGTTGTTTATATATATATATATATATATTTCATTAAATTTTTGTAAAAGAGATGTTGAAATGATCATTTTCTATTATTTAAATTATATTTTTGAATTTATAAATTTATCCAGACTCAATTATACACTAGAATTATATAGACTCAATTATACATTCAAATATATAAATTCAGATCTAAAATTTCAACAATTTTTTAACAGATTTAAAAAAAAATATTATCTAAAAATATAAAAATAAAAATTCAAAAAAATAAAACATTTAAACTATTAAAAATTAAATTCATTTTATATTTCTTTTCTACTCATCTAAACACAGATCCTCAGATTGAGTGAATGTGGGGTAGGAAGGAGTTCCCTCTGACTCAAACTCCAAAACATTACAATTCATAGAATTTTTGTGTAAATATGTTTAAGAATCACTTAAATTCCACTCTTACGTCAATGAATCTTTTTGGGAACAAATCTTCAACTAATTAAATTTTTTTTTAGTGATATTTATATTTTTAGATCAAAGGTCGGATTCTAGATTTATCTCTAAAATCTTATAAAATCATATATTTATATGAGTTAATCAAATGTTGTATTAGATGTAAAATTCAAGATTTATCTTTAAAATCTTATAAAATCATAAATTTATGTGAGTTAATCAAATGTTGTATTAGATGTTAAATTCATGTTATGACTAGCACAACGACATAATTGTAGCTGATCAATATGGAAGGATAACAGTAGCTGATTAATTTGCACGGATTTTTTTGTTGTTTAAAATCTATTTCTGCATTCATAAATGGATTAAGTATGTGAAAAACCCATAAAGCCACCTAGTAAGCCTCACTTACCATAAATATTGAAAGCGCAGAGAGCACTAGAAAACCTGTAAAATTTAACAGAGATTATCCAAGGCAATAAATACTTTAAATTTAACTCAATGCCTAATGGCTAAGAACATGTGTTTCCTCTTAAGAGGTCACAAGTTCAAATCTAGAGGGGGTTGGGTATCTATATCTCCGTAGGCTTTATCAGTCAAATCGTTGGGTGGAGGGGGGTCCCTTGTCCCACAAACAAGAGGGTTTCATACACCAATTTGGTGTGGCTTGGCGGTGACTTTAAAAATAAATTGTTATTGTTTTCAGATCTCTGTGGTGAGTAGTTTCGAAGTTTTTTGCCTGGATTTGATAATCCAGGATTGGTGTCATTTTTGTCATCAACCTTTCGAATCTGAATCAAAATTCATCATCAAAACTAATCATCAAACTAATCGTCAATTTCAAAGCTTGCTAATCTTGATCAATTAATAGTAAATGCAGGAAGTTTTGAGATTATAATAAATATATTAAATATAATGGAGCTCAATAAATATATTAAATACATATTTAAACAACTCAATAAATATATTAAATTATATGTTTAACAGATTTATACAAAAATCAACCAATTGTCTCTATGGTGATGGTTCAATGTATTGTGAATAAATGTATTAAAAAATTAATGATGCATTTAGTAATATAATAATAAAGACAGTATTATATTAACAAAGATCGGTATTATATTAACAAAGCCCAGAATAATTAGGGTTAGGGTTTTGGTGGCATGCGTGGACAGATTTTTTTTTTTTTTTTTAAATGTGATGAAGCTAAATTGAAAACGTAATGCACAATACAATGGTGAGACAGTTCGTCAGATCTGGTGTAGGGATCACATGCCTTATTATTCAGATCTGGTGTAGGGATAGCATGCCTTACTATTCTTTAAGGGGTGTGCAAAGAGACGTCGCCCAAGAAAAGCCGAGTTTAAGCACCAGCAGGGATCGCATGCCTTACTATTCTTTAACGGGTGTGCAAAGAGACGCTATGGAAGAAAGGCCGAGTTTAAGCACCAGCTCGCAGTATTGGCAAGGTGAAAGGTTTACCTGGATCTTCATAGACACATTATTATATTAACAAAGACATGCATAATTAGAGTTAGGGTTTTGGTGGACAGATTTTTTTAATGTGATGAATCTAAATTGAAACCTTGATCTTAAGGATCGCGAGTTTAAACACCAACTCGCGGTATTGGCAAGGAGGAAAAGGTTTAACTGGATCTTCATCTATCTCCATCCAAACATATAAAAGTCTCTACAAATATCAAAATTAAATTAGAATGATTCACTTACAGTGTACATGAAAAAAAAACAAACAGAAAATAATATATTAACAACGAAACATATAAAGTGATATATTAACAAAAGACATACATTAATATATCTTCATAAAACTAAACCAAACATTTGTTAACCAGTTCGCATGCCCCCTCCCCTAGAGTCTTTCTTTGATTAAATCCTTTATGATATACATGAAACAAAAACAAACAGAAAGTAATATATTAACAACGACACATAGAAAGTAATATATTAACAAAAAGACATACATTAATATATCTTCATAAAACTAAACCAAACATTTGTTAACCAGTTTGCATCCCTCCTCTCCTCTAGGGTCTTTCTTTGATTAACTCCTTTATGATGCCTTCCTCCTAGTACAATCCTCGTCAAGCTTGTGCAACCACAATAAATGAAACGCGTCCCTCTGCTCTTCTCCGGTCTTGCTTTGATTCACTCCTTTATGATGCCTTCATCCAACTAGAATTCTCTTCATCTTGTGCAACCACACAAACATAAATGAAAAATAAGAAATGGACCATGATTGTTTATATAATCATGAAAATAGAAAATGGGAGAGTAGAGTAATATGAATAAATATTCTATTATCTTACAATATCAATATAATGGACTCTATTATATAGAGTGTACAGATTGTTATAAGATCTAATTTATTCTAAAGATAAATGGAGAGATTGAGAGAATATCTCAACCACACACCAAACTAAGATTTCACCAATCCAACTCTTTAACAACCTCTTAAGAATATGATCACACAACTCACGTAGAGATTAGCTCTACCTCTCATCTCATTATTGACGTCCACATAAAAAGAAATCCATCTACCTGAATACATGGGTCATCAACTGTTGTAACCGCTAGTTTTCTAGGAATCATTTGGTTCATTCAACCATTCTTCCTCATACATCCCCCTTCATCACATCATCATCAACCTGGGATTTTTCCGGGTTACCCATAACCGTGCTCTGGGTTTTCTCGGATTACCCTCAACCATGCATCCAGATTACCTGTAACCATGCTCTAGGTTTTCTCGAATTACCCTCAACCATACACCAAATTTTCTCGGATTACCTGTAACCATGCCTTACATAATAGTTTTTAGATTACCACAAATTTTTCACATTAAAATATATACAATGACTCACATACATAACTTATACTAGATACATACTTAAGTATTCTCTACGACCAGTACCTTGAGCACTGGTAACATAAAACACCCATGGAAACGCTGAAGGTAAAATCATCGGTTGTAAAAAGAGACTGGTGATAACTCTCCACACACGTACATGCTCAAAATGAGCGGCGCGCTGGCATGTAGAGCGAGGTTACTTACCTAGACCCTTCATAGATGAAGGGACACCTTTAAAAAGAAGTGGGCAAAAAAGTTAATACTTTAAATTACAGCTTTTTATTTAGTATGACCACCAAAAATATTCCATGTGAAATAGTGTCCATTAAATATATTCATCTATAATTAAAAACCTATTAAATATAACCATTTCCAAGTGCCTAAATATATACTTTAATATGCAAGGATCAAAATTGGTTTGATGATACATTTCTTTATCACATCTTTCTATCATTTTAGTATCTAAAGTGAAAATATCTTCATCACTTTTAAGATTATTGCAATCTACTTTATTCCAATTTTTTAAATTTTCATCCCACTCTCTCAATCTTTACTTTATTTTAATATTATAGATTGAATTTAATTATATATAAATAATAATTAGAATTTATTATATATTGAAATTAATTATTTTTAATTATTATTTATTATACATGAAATTTAATTATATATAATTATTTTTTTAAAACTATAATTTTTATTTTATTTTTTAAACCAAGATATCATGTATACTTATTTACATTTCATAGTATTAAGTGGAAAGTTATGGCCTTAATTATGTATAGTGAAGCATTTAACCTGCCCAAAACAAATATGAGAAATCCACTCAAAAAAAAAAGTTTTGAGAAAATAGAATAAAAACTTCTTACACCAAATTAAATATCCTTAATTTAATCTCTTTATTAAATTAAATATACTTAATTTAATCTCTTTATTGAGTAACTTGTATGTCTTGATACATTGTGATTATTGTATGATTTTTTAATAATTAAAATCACTCAAAGTTAATAATCATAATAATAAAATATGAAAGGGCAAGAATAACCATTGTAATTTTTGAAAAATAACGTTCGCAAACAATAACCTTCCTCATGAATTTTGAAATGACAGTGTTTGGATCTAACGGTGTTTCATTAGCTAAGAACTTATGGTGGCTTACCCTAACCTCGTTGAGGAAGAGTTCACTTCTATATTTATTTTGTTATAAAACTAAATAACGGAAAGCAAAACTAATTCATTTTCTGGAACGAATATTACTTCTTAGACAACTAGGAAAAGAGAACGCGCAGCCCACTATGCGAGGCGTATCAGAGGTTAATGACGAAACATTCAAAGTTAGGTTAACTGAATGCTAAAAAAGTTATGAATATGAATTCTGATTCATTAATTTGGAAGGATTATTAACTAACACAGCGGTTAACTCGCGGTTAAGAACGTCTAAAGGTATCGGCTGAGAACGTGCCCCCAATATAAAACGTTTGTGATAATCAGTCTGTGGTAATATGAAACGTTTGGCTGCAAGGTTTAATCTTACTTAATCATTTAAATGTGGCAATTACATATCCTTACAGTAATTTTTTAATATGATTAGGTAAATGTTAAAAAGTAAACATGTTAACAGATAACTTAATAAATGCAAGAAAGTTATAAACAATAAATCTAATCCATTGATTTTGGAGGACGATTAAGAATATGCCAGCATCTTCAATGCATAGCCATCAGATTAGGGTTTAAGGTTAAATAAGGTTAAAAGATCATTAATTGTGTCCATTGTCAATAAATGTACGCCTTTCAACGTAAAAATATGCTATCATTTTCATATCTTCACATAACCATAAAATTGAAATTATGGTTAAAAGATCACCCATTGTAGGTGAACCCCTTTCAGCTTAACAATAATGAAGGCGTAACAATACTGAACCCTCATGACACGCCTCGGTCTAACATCTCCCGATATCGTTGGAAAGAATTCTGTTTCTGCAAAAGCATTTGGCTGCGAAACCTTCTAATGAAATCCTCGGCCAAAATGTCGATCTCGTCCTCGACCGAGCACGTAGACATTCGCGGGCCCTCTATAACTGATACATAGTTTCTAGGGTTATCAGCGGGCGGCCCTGACTCAAGAAGCGCGTGGGATAGACACTCCAATCCATGCTCGCACTGTTGAAGTACTTCACAAGATACCCCATCGTCGGGCTCGGAAGCATGATACACCGTCAATGGCATATTGTTGTTGCTGGAATATTGCCTTTGCCTCTCTTCATGTCCAAACAGGGAATTCATCTGACGAGAGATTGCACTGAATATCTTCTTGTTTTTTATGAGGCCGAGAACAGCAACCTTGGTCTTCATTGCGTGGGCTGCTTTGCCCTTGAGAGAACTAGATTTCGATTTCAGCAATCTGTTCAGCACCGACCACACTTGCTTCACCAAAGAAGGCGCTCCTCCTGTTTTCATAATTTCTCTTGAAATTTACAATGCAGTGCTGTGGCGCAGTATATAAACAGTATAGGCACTAATAATTTAGGTCTATGGCCAGCAGACCTTCTTTTGTCCCAAAAGAGGAAGCAGTTGATTTCCTTCCAGCTCTGTTAGAGCCAATCGACGGACGCAAAACAATGGTCCTCCCCTTCTCTCTATATATATCAACTATTTACTCAAGCATTCGTCATCCACCTAAAAAGCATAACACGCGCATAAACGTGAAGTTAAAAAAATATTAAAGGAAGGAGAAGAAAGTCGGTTGGTCTATTCTGCGCCTGCTGTTTCACAAAATCTGGACATTTCAGTACAGGCTGTGAAGCGCCAAAAGTGAACAAAGTTGGGGGAGAGCATCATAGCTCCAGAAAAACACGTTCTCCGATAAAAACTCTGCCTCGTGCATTAAACAATTCCGCCTTTCTTTTGTATTTACTCTTCTATATTTACACGCAAAAGCAGAAGAAACGGAAGATCGAGGAATGGTTTTGCTTTCCGGTTTTCGCTTTTTTCCCTTCATTTTGTGTTTTCGAAGTCTAGCGTGCCTTTTGCGCTGCAGCTACGAAGCTTCGTACTTCCCTGATTGTGTGTTTTAATTCAATGTTCTAACCATTATTTTGTTGTATTTCATTACACTCCAATTCAAACAACCATATTAGTTGTCACGACCCTTTTGGAGACCCCACATATGTTAAGTGTTATGTCTCATCCTCTTCCCATCGTGTTCGCTAGATCATACTACTATTTTTTCTAGGCTATGGGCTACTTACACTTCTATTAGATGTTACCCACTTGTATACTTAGACAATTTGTATACTTAAACAATTTGTTAATAGTTTTAACACTTAGTTGTTTAAGAATAAATTCATGAAACACGTGAAACAAGATAACACTCGGGAAACATACAAAAGACACACAAGTATAGTGAGGAATAGCGGTGCCTAACATCCGACTTGTCTTATTATTGCGAAACAAAGTTAAAATATAAATACTATCGGCTCGGTTTACAACATGGGTAGAGTCGCACAACTCGCCTCACCTCACTAAGTCAAAACACTCATAAATAGATCCTCCCTCAAGAGACTTCCATGTCACAACAATCTTCGCACACTGTGGTTTGCCCTAAACGTGTGCCCGCCACAGACTTGTTGTCTCTTCTCTGTCGCAAGAGTCACTAAACTAACCCAAGAGTCACTAAACTAACCCAAGACTTCAGTCTGCCTCATGGCGTGCCCTCCATAGACTTGCGTCAAGACTTCTTAATTTTTCCTTGGCTACTTGCCTTCTCCATGCCTTGTTTGCTCCACTTGCTCACTTGATTTCCTTCCTTGTTTGCTCGTTATGCCTTCTTGGTTCATCCACCTTATGTTCTTATATGGACTCCAATTGTCTCCTTCACGAAACGTCAAGCCCTTTGGGTGTCGTGCCCCCTTCGCAAAGAAACATATCCCTTTGCGAACCGACACATCCATCAAACCTGTGCGCTCATGAACTTTCTTGTCTTTTCGGACTAGCACGCCCTATCACCTAGGTGCGTTACTCATGCCAATGCACCCCATCCACATGGGTGCGCCCTTACCTTGTGCATTTCCTTGAAATGACTGACTTGACTCGTCGTGTGTGTGTTGATGGAGTCAATCGACCTCTCCAATGTACCTGTGCTGCCAAGGGCAGGTGGGTCCACTTTTTGGGCACATGCCCAAGTCACCATGTCCTTGCTCAAATGCAACCCAATTCTATATCCTCCATCATAAAGAAAGTGAGGCATGTGCCTCGTTGGGTCTATATGTCACCATCGCGCACCCAAGGTGCTCTTGTCGACGCCTATAAGACTTCATATGCCCAACCGATCGCATGCTCCTTGTGTTCTCTTGACCAACTCGTTGTCGAGTCTGCCCAAGGGGTGCACACGCTTTGTGGGTGTTGCGAAGAGATTTACATCCTCGCCCACTCAAACTCGTTGTTGTGTGTGGCAACATCCATCGATATCCATGGCACCTTTTCCCTGTCTCTGAATCTCGTCACTACTAAAAAATTGCTAACTTCCCAACTACAGTCAAAGGGACCTCCCCTCAAGAAGATCCTCAAGGTGTATTCAAGTGTTGGATTCTCTTAACCCATGGTGGCTTCGATACTTTGACTGTGTCGTGTATGTGTCATGTGCATTGGATCCTCTAAAGTTCCAAACTAGTTCGGTGATCAATCCAACTATCACGTATGTCCCCAGAGAATGCACGTCTACACATCCAACAAACCGTTTCTTGTCTACATCATCACCATTTCTTCCAAATCCTCTTGGTCTTGTTGAGTCTCCCACTGCACCCTCAACATGTTCACTTCAACTTAGTGGAACTTCTCTTGAACCTTTTCTGTTCTGGACAAGGTCTTGCCCCCTGTCACTAATTGACAAGTTGCCTTCACAACCTATCTGTCATTTTTCAGCTTCCCTGCTAATTATTTTCATGACACCTTCCACGATGCATATTTAGTCATACCCCTTACTCTCGGTAGTGAATCTCCATCTCCTTTGTTTAGTAGGCAGAGTGTACCCAATAGCTACCACCAAGGCTATTGGTGTACATCGTATCTAACTTGTTCTTTGCGCATAAGAATTGCAAGACCAACCTAACTTCCTTTGATGTGCATCCCAACTCTTCAAGTTGTTCAACAATAAGTCGGAAGTCATATATCCCCATGACCTTCCTACAAAATTTCATGATCGTTGCAGGGTGTCGGTCTGCAACTTCTACTTCTTTTATGTCAGTCTCCAAGTCCAGTTGAGTAAGTTCCTCCACGCATTGTCTTGACTCAACTCTTGAAGTCTCTGTGGTGAGTAAGTCTATGAATTGATCCTCCACAACGTCTTTGGCCTGTAATTGATAAATATTCACTTGATGATGCCCGACTTTCTCCATGGCAAGTGAAGAGTCCAAATGTCCCTTATACTCATGTTCATGGTTATGAGGTTTCCTCAATCGACCAACCTTCCCCATGGTTTCCTTCATGAAAATTTTCATCGATGTCAATTCTTTCTCTTCTTGACCCAGACTACTCAAAGATGTTTTGGTACAGATGAATTCTTGTTGTTGTCTCACATTGCAAGGTATATCCATGCTTCCACTAACCCCTTTTACCAACCTAATCATAGATATTCAAGGCATCCTCCTGAGCTTCCTCTTCATCGGTAGGGGTGTGCTTGGTTCTTTGGCCTCATCCAAGAATACTAAGAAAAATTTGTGAATGAGAGCAGTTGCTTTGGAAAGTCTAAGGAAGTCTAACCCCAATACCATCACGTGGTCTTCCAATGGAGCTACCAATAGATCCACGTTTCCAAACCACTCTTCCACTCTCAATGATGCAAAGCAAACAATCCTCGTCATTGACACTACCGCTGAGTTCATCATTTTACACAATCCCATGCTTCTCTCAGGTTATCAATGAAGTGACTTTGCGGCTCGTTCGCTCACAAACTTGTGGGTTGTACCTGTGTCAACCAAGGCTTTCATCTTCAACCCACTTATTGTTTCACTCACAAAGTAGAGTCCCTCAACTTCTTCACTTTGTGAATACTGTCCTCAACCTCTTGTATTGAACTCATCCATGTGTTCCACTAACATCTCCATGACTTCTTTCATTTCTTATGTTGGTATTTTTTCTTGAACCGTCTTTGTCAAGGGTTCGGGCTCTTTTTGTGTTGGTGTGATTTGAGCCTCCTCTTTTCCAACCAACTAATCCAACCTTCCTCTTAATGTGAAATCCCTCATAAGATGATTGTGAAAACAAAAATAACACTCAACCATCTTACCTTTATATTTTAGTGGCATGGGATGATCCTTTGTCGTTATGTTGGCTTCATGTTGGGTGCTCTCCTCCCCAAGTGATCCCATCACAACCTATGTCAAAATCTCAATTCCCCTCTCCAATGCCTTCAATTTGTATCCTGGACTCCATTTGTGCATCGAATTCATCCATCCTCTCGAAACCTTCTTGAAGCTTGATGAATCATTGAGTTACATTGTTTATCTTGATCTTCTAATCTTCTTCACCCATAGTGTCCATCCCAATATTAGATTGGTGAGTACTTTTGGTTATTTCCAAGGTTCACCTTCCACTTGTCCATGGAATATTCCCACTACTCTAGCTTTTTGCAACATGATCCAAGTCACTTGGCCTAATTCCCAAGAGTTATACGCAACTCCCCACATTGTTTCAAGTCTTTTTGTAGAAAATCACCTTCCTAAGTTCAAACTCTTTCATTCCCAAAGTTTTTTCTCAAACCACCTGCAACAGAACAACCCACCTTATTGAACCATTCACCAAGGTCTACACCCAAACTGACTCTGCAATAGAACAATCCACCTCATCGAACCATTAACCAAAACTCTTAGATCAAATCTGTGACATGTCTTACAATGAACTCTGTGATGATTTCTACGATCACCCATCCTGTGCAAGTGCTTCATTTCATCACAAAATATGATCTTGGTCTATACAAGGTGTGCTCCAATAACAATATTCCACCAAACTTTCAACGAGTACATATGTCGTAAGTTTGATGCCAGACATTTTTGGGATGAACTGGTTCGACCAACCAAACTGTCCACCAAGTCTACAATATAATTCTAGCTTTTCCACTGAGTTATCTTTGCAATTAACTTTGAAACCACATGTTCTCTATCACCATTGTCACCATCGCAGTAGTATAGTGTAATTCAAGATCTGATACCATATGTCACGAAGGTGACAAAGTGGTGAAGAGCTTGTCAAGCAGTTCACCAAGACGAACCTAAACTTGTCCCTACTTGACTAGTTTTGTTTTGCACTATGATACCACCTATCAGAACCCCCTTGGAGAACCTCTCGAGATACTAAGTCTCATCCTCTCTCTGGTGCATGAAAAACCACGACAGGTCTCACCTGGTAGCTTGACAACACTAAATATACTTTGCCCAGACTACACCTCTTCACCTAGAGCATACACATACTTTGTTCTAGGCTACATGCAAGTCGCACTCCTACTTGATGCAACTCACTTGTATACTTAGACAATTTTTCAACAGTCTTAACACTTAGTCATTTAAGCATACATTCACGAAACACACGAAATAGATTCAACACTTGTGAAACATGCAAGAGACATACAATGATCCAGATTATATTGAGAATGAAATGAAATACAAACAAAAATACAACATAGAACACATAAATATAGTTTAACCCAACTTCTATTAATGAATAAAATAATAGAATAATGTAGAAAATGAACTGGCTAGATTGGTGGTAGTTTATCTCTGAAGAGAAAGAGATGTCATCTACACTCAATCACAACAATAATTACATCACACTCCATTGCATACTCAAAGGAACTCATTCACCTTGATTATGTATGAGAGAGTGAGAGGAGAATAATTCCCTTGATGCATGTGGGATAAATTGGTTCAAGTTTACAAAATTCCATAGGCATGTAAAAAACCATGACTTTTTGGGAGGTAACCCATCCTAGTACTACTCTATCCCAAGTATGATTAACTATGGAGTTTTGATGGGATCCAATGAATTAACACTATAAGCATGTACATATGACCACTAGGAAATATTACATGAGGGTTGTAATTAACAAATGGAGATGGAATCACATTACAGTCCACATCAAAAGGGTGAATATCATGATTTATCAAAACCATAGGCTTGAAAACATATTTGATTCAATGGAAAAGGTGGATGGTCACCAAAATCCACCTGGATCATGCAAGTATAGTGTGGGAGGAATCGATGGTGCCTAACACTTGACTTTTCTTATTATTGTGAAATATAGTTACAATATGAACACTACCATCTCGGTTTACAACATGGGAAAATTCACATGACTCGCCTCACCTCACCAAGTCAAAACACTCATACACAAATCTCCCCCCAATAGACTTCCATGTCACAACAGTATCTGCACACTATGTGGTTCACCCCAAACATGCACCCACCATAGACTAACCATCTCCTCTATGTCACAAGAGTCACCAAGCTAGCCCAAGACTTTGGTCTACCTCATGGTGCACCCTCCAAAGACCTACGTAAATACTTAATTGAATTCTTCCTTGCCTACATGCATTCTCCATGCCTTGTTCACTCCACTTATTCACTTTCTTGCCTTCCTTGCTTGCTCATTATTCCTTCTTGGTTCATCCCTCTTGTGTTCTTACATGGATTCCAACTGTCTCCTTCATTAATTTGTTTTACCCTTCCTGGACCAACACACCCATCGAACACATGCGCTCGTGAACATTCACGTCCTTTTGAACCGGCATGCTCCTCATGCCGGCGTGCCCCATCCACATGGGTGCGCCCTTACCTTGTTTGTTTCCTTGAACTTACCAACTGGACTCATCATGGGTGTGTCATTGAGGTCAACCAACCTCTCCAACATGCCCATGATTTCAAGGGTAGGTAGGTCTACTCCTTGGGTATGTGCCCAAGTCACCCCATCCTTTCCCAATTGCAACCCAAATATTCATCGCCCGTCACAAGACAAGTGAGGTGCATGCCCCCTTGGGTCCGAAAATCATCGTCGTGCACCCAAGGTGCTCATTCCCTTGCCTATAACACTCCATCCACCCAACTGATTGCATGCTCCTCATGTTCTCTTAACTAGCTCATTATCGATTCTTTCCAAGGAGCGCACATTCTTGGTGGGTGTCGCAGATGGATTTGTAGTTCCTACTTCAACTCGTTGTCGATTCTTTCCAAGGAGCATGCATTCTCAATGGGTGTCACAGATGGATTTATAGTTCCTACCTCGGCTCGTTTTATTTCTTTAAATTTTTTTATTATTTGGCAAGAGAGAGATGGATTTGATACCTTTAAATAAACTATGATTCATAAATATAGAGTTACAAATATATTTTATATTTCTTATATGAAGAAATTTCAAATAAATTATAATAAAGTAATAAAATGATAGAAATTTAAGATAAATTTGTTTTAGGTAAGATGGTAAATTCTAATTAGGGGTAGTATTTGGTTTCATGTATAATATTAAGGCTAGATGTTACTAAAAATCATATGATGCCAATATAGTAGTTTCATTCATAATGACAAGGGATGTTGGCTTTCTTGTGACCTAAAACTATTTTTAATTTGCTAAGAGTTGATATTCCTTGGACTTAAACTATTAATAGGTCATTTCATAGGGTGTGGTTTTCCTTGAGTTATGATGATGAGTGAGTTTGTTGCAGGTTAATTGAGTTATGACAAGTAGGAAAAAAAAAGATAAATAATAATAAAATAAAAATATTGGATGAAGCAGTAAATAACAATAATGGAAGACAAAAACAAAGCATAACAATAGAGTGATAAAATCATTGAACAACATATATATCATATAGTAATCAATTTTAATTGTTTTCTCTTAAAGGTGATAGTGATGATGATGATGGTTAACCTCCACTACCAATTTGGCTATTCAAACCTTAAGAATGGTAAGGAATTACTTGGTTTGCTTTAAAATTTTATTGTTGTGGTCTAAAACTTTTAAGAGAGGGTTCCAACTCAACATAGTTATGTTGAGTTAAAAGGCTGGGAAGGCTGGTATATATTTTGAAAAAGTGATTTAATGTGGGTGTATGATAGTCTAAGAGAAAGTGCTTTTCATTTTAAATCTTGTTAATGTCACAAAGATGACCAATTCTTTCAATCCATGAGATTTTAGGAATTGTTCAATGCCTTGTTTCACTATGGAGCTCATGAGAATTTGTTCTTATTTTAGTAATGTTGATTTTCTTATTTACAATAGTCAAAACAAAGCAAATTTTGATCTTCTACATTAGGGTTGTTCTCCTACTTATAGTACCTTAATTTCCTTTAATTTTCGTTTATCCTCTAATTCTTTATTGCACCACAATCTCTCATTAAATTTAGATGTAATAATACTTTTATTATTTTTGTTATTCTATAAAGTGGCCTTTTCCTTAATTCCCTAATGATTTAGCCAAACCTTGGCATCTTTCTGCCAATTGAATTTAGGTCACGAGTGGTTTTGAATAGAGTTTGAAGCAATCTTAGGGAGCCTCTTTCGTTCCATGTTATTTATCTTGTTTTTCTACATTAGGTACCTAGTCATTGTAACATCCCTAGTCACCAACTGGGCTATGCCACTTAAAAACTTTCTTACTTTGATACCAATTTTTAATGTTCTCAGCACAGAGTTATCCATGCCACACAGAATTAAAATTTTGATACCATGATTTTAAATAATAATTTTTCATATGAACATAGTTAAGAGGAAAATAGTAACAACATGTATGCAACAATAAAAACTCATATAGAATTTTAACCATAGAGATTCCATGATAGAAAACCCATAATTACATACACACAGTAATTGAAATAATCACTTAAAAGACACTTACTCAGGAAAATAAACACCAACTACATCCATACCTTCCACGTTCCTCCCAACCTTCGACTGCGTTGCTCATAACTCTCAGCAACAGGTCACCCCCGAGATGGGGATAAACTCTACAAGGGAAAATGAAATACTAAGCCATTCTAAGGTCTAATAAGTAGCATAATTGTTTTTTACAAGGTGCCAATTGTTGCAAGTAGCCTACGGTATCTCATTCCCCACATGCATGTACCACCCCAGGAAGTGTACCATGTATCTGCTCAACAGTCCCTTGACTAATCCACTTCTCTTATGGGGCTTCAACAACAAGGAAACCAGGAAGTATTCAATCCTCGTAGCTATTTCCTAGCGCACCAGGGAACAATTCTGAGTAGTCTCTCACCTACAGAACTACTCATGGTCCTGTCAACCTGCTTCCTTAGTAACATGGTCAGACAAGTGATTCTTTAATTCATCTCTTGCGCTAACAGTACAAGTATAGGTTCCTCATCACAATCCAATAATGTAAGGTACGACTCATAGTTGCTTCTCTATGAAGGAAAAATCAATACTCCTGATGATAATCTGAATAATACCTAATGTCAATAATCTCCCTTCGTACTATATCCACACACACACACACACACACATCTATATATATGCATGTGTCTTTTAGGACACTTGGCACTCCAAGTGACTCCCTTGTCCCTATTTTTGAGACTTGGGATATATAATAATATTCATTGTTTTAGCATTAAGGAATAATATTATAATATTCCAATGAGATTAATCCCCCTATCTTATCCCCTCCTTTCCCTTTTCTGGTGGAGTTTATCCCCCAATACTCTTTTACATGGTTTGGTATGCATGCAACGATGTATTTTTCATTAATAATATGAGTGTTTACATATTACAAAAGTAGGCTCACTGGTCTTTAGCATCTAGTCTCTCCGACCTAATAATCACATAAGCCCTCTGGCCTTTAACAACCTGACTCACCATCCTATAAACATTTACATTTATATGTCAATTGGGGTTCGGGCTAGGGGTATTACATTCCCTTCCCCCTTATTTTATGCATTATCCTCAATGTAATATATACACATATACAATCAAAACTTAATAGCTTTCAGAATATGTGGATACTCTTCCTGCATAGCCTCTTCACTCTCCCAAGTTCCATCCTCAGGACCATACCATGTCCATTGGACCTTTACTAGCCCTACGAATTGATTCTGGATTTGGTTGATCTTCTAATCCAATATGCATACCATATGCACTCAAAAGTCATCATCTGTCTCCACCTGAATCACATTCCAATCAATGACATGATTAACATCAAGTACATACCTTTGAAGCTATGATACATGGAATACGTTATGAATACTTATTGATGCGGATAAATAAATCATGTATGCTACAGGCCCAATCATTTCTACGATTTCAATTGGCCCACAGTAGAAAGTTGCTAGCTTTGAACAATTTCCCAATTTCATGGAACTTCTCCTTGCCTTTACTTTTAGGAACACATAGTCACCCATTTTAAATTATCTATGTTTTTTCCCTTATCAACATATATTTTGTTTCGGTCTTGGGAAATCCTTAAATTCTATTTTATTTTCATTAATTGTTCTTCCATTACTCTGAGTAATTATGGCCCAACCACTTCTATGTTTGTTTTTTTGTCCCAACTTACTGGCATGTTGCACTTTCTTCTATAAATATATTCAAATGGGATCATCTTTGGGGATGCTTGATACCCATTGTTATAATAAAATTCCACCAAGTGCAATTAATCATCCCATTTGGATGGTTTATCTATTACATACATCCTTAACATATCTTCGATCACTTGATTTACTCTCTCTATTTTCCCGTCCAACTCTAGAAGATAGGACATGCTGAAGTTCAGATTGGTACAAAACCCTTTGAATAATCCTTTGCGAAATTTTGAGGTAAATTTTGGATCTTTGTCAGTCACAATGGTATTGGGTATACCATGCAGTCGAGCAATTTCCTTCATATAAATGTCAACAATGTTGATTGCCTTGTGAGTGAGATTTAATGGAATAAAGTGGGAATATTTAGTAAGATTGTCCACCACCACCATGATGGAATCATGTTGCTTGATTTTTCTGGGAAGCTTGATGATGAAATCCATTGTTACAACTTCCCACTTCCACTCAAGAATGGGTAATGGTTGTATCAAATCAACTAGGTGTCTTTTCTCAGCCTTGACATTTTGGCATTCCAAAAATTTGGCAATAATATCAACAACTTATTTCTTCATCCCCAGCTAGTAGTATTGGCTCTTGACAACTATAATAGTTTTTTGGTAACCGAGGTGTCCAGTATAAGGCACATTGTGCATTTCTTTTAAAATTAGGTTTTTCAATTCTTGATAATTTAGCACATAAATTATGCCCCTATACATGAGAATGCCACCCTTTTCCAACTTGTAGTCTTCATTTGTTTTCCCGTGAATTACCCTGCTATAATTTTGTCCTTATGTTCTTGTACTGCAAATCTGATTTTGCAACTTCTAAAATTCTATCTTTCAAGTATGATTGGTACATGATAATGGTCATAGCATGCATCTCATGCATCCTCCTACTTAGTGCATCATCCACCTTGTTCTCTTTACCTTTGGTATGTTTTATATCAAAATCATATTCACTAAGGAAAATATAACCATCTTCTTTGCCTATCATTTAGAGTTGGTTGTTCAAACACGTATTTCAGACCACTATGGTCTGTCCTTAACTCAAATAATTTCCCATGAGATATTTCCTCCACATATTCAAGGCATGCACTATGGATTCCAACTCCAAATCATGAGTATCATGGTGCCTTTCATGCTCCTTCAACTTCCTTGATTCATAGCACACCACATACCCATTCTGACTAAGGATTCCACCTAGTCTGTATTTGCATGCATCAATGCATAAAATGAAATCTTCATTTTGATTAAGAATCATTAGTATTGGAACACTTGTTAATAATTGCTTCAAGTGTTGAAAACTTCTTTCATAATCCAATGTCCACTCGAACTTCACTCCTTTATTTTGCAAAGAAATGATTGGGTGTGAAATCCTTGAGAATCCTTCAATAAATATTCTATAGTAACCTGCAAGGCCCATAAATGACCTCACCTCCGAGACATTCCTTGGAGTTGTCCATCGTTCAATGGCCCTTATCTTTTCTGGATCCAATGTTATTCCTTCCTCTGGGATGATATGGCCCAAATAATGAATTTTCTTCTGGTAGAATGAGCATTTTCTCAATTGGCATACAATTGATGCTCCCTCAATACCTGTAACACCATTCTTAATTGTTGTTCATGCTCTTTACCAGACTTAGAATATATCAAAATATCATGCAAAAAAGCAATAACGAACTTATCCAAGTAATTCCTTAATACACCATTCATGAGACACATGAAGACAACTGGTGCATTTGACAACCCAAATGGAACCACTGTGAACTCATAATGACCATACCTTTTTTGAAAGGAAGTCTTGTTGATGTGTTCTTCTCTAATTATTACCTGATGATAACCTAACCTAAGATCAATCTTGGAGAATATTTTTGCATCTTTCAATTGATCAAAGATGTCATATATTCTTGGCAAAGGGTATTTATTCTTCACAACTACCATGTTTAACTACCTAAAGTCAATGGAGAGTCTCAATGTTCCATATTTTTTCTTCACAAATAGTACTGGGGCACCCCAAGGTGACACACTTGGTCATATATACCTCTTCTTCAGAAGTTCTTCCATTTGCATTTGCAATTCATTTAACTCTGGTGTACTCATCCTGTAAGGAGCCTTAGATACTGGGGTTTCTCTAGACACAATATTGATGGGGAAGTCAATATATATTTTGGGTGGAAAACCTAGTATTTCCTTGAATACATCTGATAACTCCTTTAGGAATCCATAGTCTTCAATATTTGGTACCTTATATTTAGGTGTCTCTTCCATATGTGTTGCAAATATTTGACACCCTTTTCTGTAACTCTTCATCAGTTTCTAGGCTGAAATTTCTCTGATAACTCTACCTTGGGAATTCTTTGCAATGCTCTTACATTCACTTTCTCATATAAGCAAGTAAATGACTTACTATAACAGTCTAGGACAACATGATGTTGGTTCAACCAATCCATACCAATTAGGAAGTCACGGGAACCTAAAGGTATCATGTTGAAATATGCCTTGGTGCTCAATCAATTCATGTCCATTGGGCATGCCTTAACCATCTCAATAATTTTTCTTTTAGATCATGTAGCTAGTTGCACCATCCAAGGTTTTCCAATATTTCTTCTTTGAAAATTAAATATTTCCACAATCTTAGGATCTAGGTAACTATGACTAGCTCTTGAATCAATTAAAATAACAATGGTTTGATTGTTGATTTTACCTTCCACTTCAATCATGTGTGACCAAAACTCATTTTTATTGTTATCTAGAGAAACATAGATCCTTGGTACACTTCTTCCCATGTCCTCCATTATTTCATCTTGTCGTATATTGTAAGTAGTCTTCACTTTTCCACCTATGTTAGGGAAATCTCTCGACACATGATCTCCTCCACAACCCCAACATTGAATAGGTGGTTGCATTGATATTTTCCCTATTCTCTATGTCGTTTTGACTTCTTTAGAGGTTGGATATCCCTGAGAATTATTTCTGAAGATTGGTAACTTGGTCCCCCTCTTCCTCTGGTCCAACATATTTTTCTTTTTGTTTTCCCATGTCCTTTTGAAAAATTGGTCTTCCTTTATGTTGATCGTACATGAATTTAGCCCTCCTTATAGTTTCCTCTAGTGTCTTGGGATCGTCATATTGTATCTTATCACTGATAAATGATGGAAACCCACTCAAATACCTTTGAATGTTAATTTTCTCATCCTTGAAGAAATAAACGCACTTTAGCAACTCTAGAAACCTCCTTTCATATTCATCTATGGTCATATTCTCGAGCTTGAGTTCAAAGAACTCTTTCATTTTATTATCATAGTATCTCTTAGTCAAGTATTTATTTTGGAAATACCTCTTGAATTCCCTCCAAGTCACCTTCTTCTCATCAATGTGTTGTACTTGCACAAATTGATCCCACCACATTGATGCTTTTCGTTTAAGCTGATAGATGGAAATTCTTCCTTTTGCTTGTGAGGAATAATTATGTAATTCAAAATACTTCCTCATGCCTAGAAACCATGTCTCTACATTCTCATCCTTCTTGTTCTCACCATCAAATGTGGGAGGCTTTATTTTTTTCATTTCCCTCTAAATTTCATCCACTCCAGACTTCTTCTTTTGATTCCTAATAGGAGATGGACTTGCACTACTATGTTCTCTTCTAATTGAATTCCTTGGAGAAATATGGTGATGTCTGCTAACACTTATTGTTCTTCTCCTCCTATCATGAGACATGTGATTCCATGATCTGCTTGACCCAGTCTCCTTATCCATCTTCTTCTCTATTTTGTCTAAGCTCTGCATTAACATGATGTTGAAATCTTCCTTTTTCTCCTTATATTTCATAAGCCTCTCGTTATCAACTTTATAATTATAGACATCCTTTTACATGCCTTTTATATTCTATGCCAAGTTCATGGTTTCTTCCTTTCCTTTTCCATGTCCATTTGAATTTGTACCTTCATTTCTTATATCGACATACAACCCTCTGATATCATCTTCATGGTTGTAATCCCTCTATGCATCCTCTATGATTTTGATCGTTTTGTTGATCCTATTCTGATATAAATGTTGCTAATTCTGCAAAATGTGTAGGCAACAAAAATTTTAGTCTTAACAATTTACAATTACATAAACTTCATATGATTTTGTTCCAATAATGTATTAGAATTCTTTATTTCATTAATCCACCTGAAAAGTCTCAATACTTAGATTATTTTCATCTATGTGGACTCATAGACTCACAGACTCATGGAAGCATATTTCTCCCTTTCATAAGTCCATATGAAGAGTTCAAATACTTAACCATTTTCCTCTTTTCGGACTTGCAGACTCACAGACTCATGGACACATAATGAGTCCCATCACTTAGTCACTTTTCCACTTCTTCGGACTTTTGGACTCGCAAACTCATAGACTCCCAATGAGTCCCAACACTTAGTTACTTTTCCACTTCTTTGGACCTTTAGACTCGTGGACTTGCGGACTCATGGAATCCTAATGAGTCCCAAAAATTAGTCACTTTTCCACTTCTTCATACTCATGGACTCATGGACTTACAATGAGTCCCACACTTATTTACTTTTCCACTTATTCAGACTTGTAGACTCACGGACTCATTGACTCCCAATGAGTCCCAACACTTAATCACTTTTCCACTTCTTTGGACTTTCGTACTCGCAGACTGACAAAATCCAAATGAGTCCCAACACTTAGTCACTTTTCCACTTCTTCTAACCTTTGGACTCATGGAATCACTTTTCCACTTCTTCAAACCTTAGGACTCGTGGACTCATGGAATCCCAATGAGTCCTAGCACTTAGTCACTTTTCCACTTCTTCAGACCTTCAGACTCATGGAATTGCAGACTCATGGAATCCCAATGAGTCCCAACACTTAGTCACTTTTCCACTTCTTCGAACTTTTAGACTCGCGGAATCATGGAATCACAATGATTCCCACACTTAACTACTTTCCCACTTCTTTGGAATTTTGAACTCATGGACTCATGGACTCATAGAATCACAATGAGTCCCAACACTTAGTCACTTTTCCACTTCTTAGGACTTTCGAACTCATGGAATCATGAGCTCATGGACTTATGGACTCACAACCTCACAATATGTGACAACACTAAGTCCGAAAGGTCTCCCACACTTAGATTATTTTCATCTCCCTCCCTCCATGTACCTACCACCATCGAATTACATGTCACCTTTTTCCACGTTAGTTGACATGTGGCCCTTCCCTTGTCATGCTGATGTCAGGGTACGGAAAATTACCAAAACGTTTCCAATTTCGCACATTTTCAAAAAAATTAAAAAATGCTTGATTCACCGAATTTCATTCAATTTTTACCATGGTTTCTCAGTGACCATTAAATTTACTCAATTCATCTTGTATGCGATATCCTTATACTAAATTCAAGTTTGACCATTTACAAGTCTAAATTTTCCCAGACAAAGATTAACGTCCAGAAAAATTTGTCCTTGGACCACTTTTTCCCAATTTCCTTAGGAATTTTAATAACAAAATTTGGGGATTTTGGCCCAATTTCACTTGACTACTTCTGTTTCCACCATGGAAACACTGTAAAAAATTCAGATGAACTCTTCCTGACAATATGTCAAGCAGTTTGCTTACTGCCTCAAATATTTACTTCAACGCTCTATTAAATGGCCCATGCAGGTTCAATGTTGCAACCTGGGCTCTGATACCAATTTGTAACATCCCCAGTCACCAACTAGGCTATGCCACTTAAAAAATTTCTTTATATGATACCAATTTGTAACATTCCTAGCCCGGAGCTGGCCACACCACACATAATTACAATCATGATACCATTATTTTAAATAATAATTATGCATATGAACAGAGTTAAGCATAAAATAGTAACAACATGTATGCAACAATAACAACTCATATAGAATTTTAACCATATAGATTCCATGATAGAAAACCCACAATTACATACACACAATAATTGAAATAAGAACGTAAAAGACACTTAAATCTCAAAAAAATAAACACCAATTGCATGCAGACCTTCCATGTTCCTCCCATCCTTAGACCGCGCTGCTCATAACTCTTAGCAGCAGGTCATACCCAAGTTGGGGCTAAAATATACCATGGAAAAGGAAATATATAAAAAACACATTCAAAATTATAATATCCACTATTCTTAAAAGAATAACACATTCAAAATAAAGATTTATTTTTCCTTAAATTGCTATACTGGTTATTATAGATCTTTGTTTTTCTTTAAATTTCTAACATAAATGAAATATCACCAATCCTTTGATATATCGTCAATCCTTCGAAAGTTTAAAATTTTAAGATTTTATATAAATATCCCCAATCCTTTGAAAGTTTAAAATTTTAATATTTTATATTTTTAATATTCAAAGTTCAAGGATGATGTTTTTGTGGTGCACCGAGGTGCACCGCGTGAATGTTTGTTTTCATATCCAGATATTTTCATATCCACAAAATGTTCAACATTAAACGTAAGTTGACTAGTTTTAAAATTATCTATCACCCAAAAATATGAATACAAAATATTTATACTTTTAAGGATAATGTTTTTGTGGTGCAGTGGAGGTGATAGGTCAGATGTGCATTTCCTTGTCCTTTCATATCCAAAGAATCTCATCAATTACATAAGGTGACTATTTTTAAAATTATCATCACCCAAAAAATATATACAAAACATTTATATGAGGTTAAAAATGAATCCATGTTTCTATAAAGTAAATGAAAACTCTCAAGCATATCATAGCAATGATTTTTATATTTCAAAATCCATTTGAGATGGAAATCTATTGTGTTCCTTCCCATCATGAGTGTACTTAATGCATGCTCTCTTAACTAGGTGAGATGACTTTACCACCAACCATGTGGATTGTGTGGTGGCTCAATGACTCCTTCATGAATCATTAGCCTTAAAATATGAATTAGGTACTAATACCCTTACTTTTCTCCCTTGACCATGGTCAAGTCCCTCAAACCTATCCCTCATGTGCCAAACATCCTAATGGATCACACATCATATTCAAATGCTAAATATGCAACCTAGAGGGTGTTGGCACCCAAAGTTTTGGGTAAATATCATGCTCACACACAAACAAAGTGTGCGTGCCTATTCCAATTTAGTGTGCACTCAAGTAGCTATGTAGTGGGTGATAGGAGCCACACACACGAGATCAAGTTCTACTAAAGTGCTCTAGTTCAATTTATTCTAGTGTGCTCTGGTCCAATTTTTGTGATGTGCTCTAGGGATTAACAAGACAACACATGCACACTAGAATCAAGAAAATAATCTTTGGAAAATCTTCCCAAATGATTACTTTAGGCAGCATGATATATCATGGAGCAGTAAGGAGATTAGCTGGCAAGGTAGTTAAGATTTACATGATTCCAAATAGGCTACATGGAATGCAAGTGGGTGACAAAATCATGTGGGACCAACAGCCAAAGGAGCGATTGGGGTATAACTTAAAATGAAAGAGCACAGAGCTGAGAAGCAAATAAAAGGGAGCAACAATGACAGAAAAAGGTTGGTTTTAGTCATGTTATTTATCCTATTGGTTATCCAATGTTCGTCATTTTCCATGTCGTTGAGATCACTCTAAGCCTATGTTTTGTAATATCTCTGAGTGTGAGTCTGGTTCTGTAAGATCTACAGAGTCTAAAATAAAGTGCATGTCACTTTGTAATGTAATAATTGGAAAATGTATAAGAGAGTGGGGCTCCATTTTTGTCAATTGATGAGTTGCCTAATGTATTTCTATGAATGGTTCACTGAAGATAATAAATCTATATGGTGATTCTTGTCTTATGATGTGTTGATCATGTTTCAAATGAATGTGTGTGTTTTTGTTACCAATTGTTAGTATTTAAGTAGTTTGCAATGAATTGTATGAATGTCGACCCATATGGATTCTTTTATAATTATCCCTTCATCGCCGAAACCGAACCAGATGGTATCTATGATTATCATGGCATAATGGGTAACACCTTATTCATTCTTTGGTTGAGAAGAGCCAACAAATGGTTTTGTTATCGAGACCTAAATTTTTTGTAGTGAAATATGAATACAAATATTGAGGTGGTATCCATCTCGGGAAGAAATTCAAGATTGGTTGATTGCGAAGGAAGATGCATTTTCTCAATAGGAAACTTAAGGTATGAATACCAATGTGAAGCGATGGAAGGATATATATCTCTACACTAATATACATGAAATTTTCTTTGTTGAAATTCCCTATCTATTGTATGAATGGTTGAATAGAAAGACTACTACTAATACTACTTTGAGGCCACAAAAACCATTGGTTGAGGATTAGTTCATGATTGATAGGTTGAATACATTGGATAAAAGGTGGTTTCAAGCCATTGATTTCTAGTTTTCTTGGGTGAAGGAAGGGTACATAATTGATATTGTTGTTGAGTACACTGATTCTTTTAGTGAGGCTGAAAGAAAATTCACAGAAGGTCCTAGGAAAATTTTATTGGAAGAAATCCCACTCTGGATAAAGATGTTCTTCATGGAGAAGGGACTGGTGTGCATGGAGACCAATAATATGATTGAGTAGACTTCACTAGCGCTAGGAGGGGATGAAAATACAAGGGAAAAGTGAGACAAGAGATGGATCCACTGAGAAGGATCCAAAAGTTGTTAAAATGAGTTGAGGAGTAGGATGGAACCAGAAGAGAATAGGAGAGAGAGAGTCGAAAGATATGCAAGAAGAGGTAAGTCAAGGAGGAGAGTGAAACAAAGAAGCAGAAGAAAGATAACAAGGGGTGCCCGATGAGGGGTCAAGATAAATATTAATAGGAAGGAGATTGCACCAGGAGGAAGTGTGCAAGAGTGTTTTATGCCAGAGAGGAGAAAAAATGAGGATAAGTTGGTGAAGAGGCATGACATTTAGAGTAGGGTATGTAGTGGAGATAATGGTAGTAGAGGTAGTAGGGGATAAAAATATGAATTTTGAACCCCTTGTCTCTTGTAGAGTGTCGCAACTTCAAAGGAAGATGAGACGCAGAGGTAGGAGAGGAATATGAAGGACCACTGACAAGAGGGGAAGAAGAGTTAGAAATAGTGGATGGTATTACGTAGTTGCAAGTAGGAAACTCTCCAGGTTCCCTCACGAGAAATGTTAGAAGAAGATGGAGTTACCCCCCTTGTGCATTTGTAGACAAAAAGAAAGAGTAGTAGACTGTGAAGCGATTGGACTAGAATAAAGAGTAGGAGAATAAAGAATAAAAGTGATGAGTGAAGAAAAATAAGAAGTCAGTGTTACTTCGCTAAGAAGAGTATCCATACCAACATCCCCGACACCCAACAACCATCTCGAAGGAAATAGTTCGAGATTGAGGATGGTGAATCAAGATAGTACCCTAAGGATGTCGTGTTCCATGGGATGGGTAGAGATGATGTAGAGCAACATTGGTTCATATGTGAGGTGATATGTTCATTGAAGAGGATCGTAGATGAGGCATTGAAGAATGTGCTATTGGAGACCACATTCAGAGACCAATCCCTGATGTGGTGCATGGAGTACAAGGCCACTACACAGGTGGGACAAACAATGTCCCTGATAGAGATCAAGAGAGATCTGATTAAGGAATTCCAGAAACATAAGTCAAAATCTCAATGCATTACCAAGAGTAAGGAGATTAATAAGAAACCAGGGGAAACCATGTGGGATTATGATCAATGATTCAAAATTTTGTTAGATATGCTAACATTCCAGATCCAAAACATGCAACATAGAGAATGGTTCATTGTGGGGTTGTTTCCCCATATTCTAGTCTCACTTACCCAACAAAAGGTGACTACTCAAGCAGAAGTAGTGGATATTGTGATGCGCCTGGAAGCTACACCAGGAGGAGGAGAGACATTGGCAGGTTTGGTGCAGGTATAGTCTTAGCTAGCCAACTTGATGATGCAATTGTAATATATGGAAAAGGAAAAATTCATGTGCGATCACGTATGGTACACAATGTGCAGGTCGAAGGGGCACCGTAGAGATGAATTTCCTACACTTGCAAACTATATGGCCACAAGTGCGCCAAATCTATTTCCAACTAGACCTCAAATAGAGTGGTGTGAAATTTGCAGGAAGTGAGACCATATGCCACCCCACTACCCAACACTAGAGAAATATCAGAAGATGCATCATGCTCGATTCTGTGAATTCTACAAGTCCATCGAACATTATGTGAACAACCATTGGTCACTCAAGTTGATGCAATACCATACACATGATGTATTCAGGTTTCAAGAGGAACAAAAGGGTGGCGACCGTGTTGGTGTTGAGAGAGGTGGGTATCAAGGAGGTCCCATAGGTGAATATGGATACAATCGGGGATGAGGATATGGAGGAGGTGGAGGTATACCCCCCATGTGTTTTAACTGTGGTAAGATATGACATGTACCGATAGTTTTTACCAAACTATGTGCTCTTTGTGGGCACTGCTACAACCCCGAGCACATATGATTGATGTTCTTGGTTTTATGCATGTTTTATCTTTCTTAGTTTATGCTATGTTATATATGTTATATTTTTCTTTCGCTACCGAACAAGTGGTATCAGAGCAGACTGAAAAGGTGTCACAGGTTAACCAATGCGAATTACATCTAAGTCTCCAGTGAACACAAGAAACTTAAGGTCATCGACGCTCCCTATGAAATGTTCGAGATGCACCCAATTCCAACACCACCAAGTGTCGGCATATCGACTCTCCCCCATCCTTAGTAAAGGAGTGTTGATCTCAAACTCACGCTCCCTTTCAACACTCCCAGGAGTGCCGATCTTCAAAAGAAATTTTTGCATGGTTTAAAGGTTAGTCGCATGCCATGAAAGGGTTTTGTCTTATGGTTTAAAGTATAAACTAAAGTTTGAAAGGGTTTTTCTTTTGTCTTATTCAAAGCATGACATGGTCGAAACTTTATTCTAAGGCATAAAACGTGGTGACAATATTGTGATAAATAAATAAAGTGGAGTGGTAAATAAGGTGAGGATGGATGATAATGGGGTGTAACCTTTATTAAAAAAATAAAAAATAAAATTGGATACCTTGGTTTAATAAGAAGTGGATTTTTTTAAGAAGGTTTATATATATATATATATATATATATATATATATATATATATATATATATATATATATTTATTTATTTATTTATTGGATTAACTATTTTTCCAACTATATTTTGTCATTGATTCTTTATTATAAAAGGCTTAATTTTATAAACATTGATTTTTGGAGATTTTTGTTAAATGACGAAAGTGCAGAGTTTTAAGAATAGATTTATGCTATGGAAACTCAAGATGCAGGATTTTCTTGTGCAACAAGGATTGAAAAAGATGTTGGTTGAAAAGTCAAAGAAATCGGCAAGCATGACAGAAGATGACTGGGAGGATCTGGATGCAAGAGCCCTCAATACCATTCATTTGTGTCTAACAGATGAGGTGTTTTTTAACATCGCTAAAGAGACGACAACAACAGGTTTGTGGACCAAACTGGAGAGTCTGTATATGACAAAGAACTTGTCAAACATAATCTTCTTGAAGAGACAGTTGTACAACTTGCGGATGAAATAAGGTATGAAAATTGTTGATCACTTTAATGTTTTCAATACTCTAATTCGTCAATTAACTAGTATGGAAGTAAAGTTCAAAGATGAGAAAAAGACGGTTACGCTACTGTGTTCGTTGCCTGAGTCTTAGGATCATCTAGTCACAACTGTGTGGTTTAACACAACAGATTCCATTGATTATAACAATGTTGTGGGAGCTCTATTGTGTAAGAAAATGAGGTGAAAATCCAGTAAAGAAACTTCAACAACAGAAGAAATGGTAGTCAGAGGTTGATCTACAGAAGGAGGGCAAGATCAGAAAGGTACAGCTAGGTCTAAGTCAAAAGACAACAAGGGTAAGGAAAAATGTTGGTTTTGTGGCAAATCTGGGCATCTCAAGAAGGATTGTTGGAAAAGACAACAAGCATCCAAAGAGGACTCCACAAATGAAGAAAATTCAGCTACATGTATGGCTGATGAAGTTTTGTCTATTTGATGTGTCTTTCCACCTGTGTTCGCATAGAAGGTGTAGGGAAGTGATGGTTGAGTCACTGTGAAATAATAATAATAATAATAAAATGTATTTACTTTACAGTTGTAGAAATTATTGATTGCATGTAAAATGGGCATATGTCTGAAAAACCTAGATAAGCATGTGTACCCCTGGTTTATTAGTTCACCTATGAAAATTCTAGATGTAGATTTAGGTAGATTGAATATGTGGGGGGGCATGTGTGTTGAGTTATCCTTAGCTTGATGAAAGAGTTAATGAGTTAAATATGTTTTTAGGTCAAATCATGTGGTTTTTCGGGTTCATGTGTTTAGGGTATCCCATGGTATTGTGTCCATGGATTTGCATGTAATGAATCCTATAAAAGGTTTGGTGAACTCCATTGCAAATGGGCCTGGAGGTAAGCGATGAAGGCTTACTTGAGCGGTTTGGCCGAATTTGGTCAAAGTTGTTCGAGTGCAAAGTTCGAGGTGGAGTAGTGTGTCCAGTTTAGAAAGGTGGGTCTACAAAAAGGTTGATGTGTTGGAAGGTCAATCAAGTGTTTGAGAATATATGATAAAGGTACGTTCATATCCATGGAACTTGGAAAGTATTTCAAGGAAGTTGGGATCGAATAGGCATGTTCAGTACTGCCAAGTTGCGGCAATAGTTGTGGACAGAAGCGGTTGTGATATCTGGTAAATTGATCACCATCGGTTGCAAAAGATAAGAAGATTCGGGAAGAGGTATGAACATGTCATCTGGTAATTACTCAAATGTGAAATTATTTAGTTGTGATGCTTATGGTTTTTTATCAGCTTTCTAAGTAGGACCCAGATCAAACAAGTAGATCTTTGATATGGTGATGATGTTAAGGGGTGCAGACTATGGAATCCTTCTACCCATAGAATCATCGTGGACATAGATGTAGTGTTTGATGAATCTTCTTTTATAAGGGGATGTATATGGAACAACCAGAACAATTAGTTCAGAAACGCATTAGGAGATTTGTTTGCAAACCCAAAAATTATTGTATGGACTCAAGCATGCTAGGAAAATGGCACAAGATGTTTGATTCCTTCATGGTTAGCCAAATTTTACAAGAAGTGAGTATAACCATTGTGTTTATGGTATATTCATTATCTTGGTGTTATATGTTATGCTTGTTACAAGCACATGCATGGTTGAGATCAACATGTTGGCTCAGTTGGTTAGGACGTTTGTTATGAAGGATGTGGGAGAAGCAAAATAAATTTTGGACATGGAAATATACACAGACAAGAAATATGGTAAGCTTGGTTATCACAACAAAAGTATGTGGTGAGGATACTCAAGAAATTCAGTATGAATAATGTGAAACTGGTAAATCCCTTTGGCTTTCCATTGTAATTTATCTTCAAGTTTATGTCTTAATTGATGAAGAAGAAGAGGTTTATGTGTCTTGAGTATTATATGCTAGTAGGAAGTTTGATGACTGTAATGAAGAAATGGTAAACATTTCACATGCAGTTGGTGTTGTCAGTAGACACATGGAAAACCCACGTCAGAAGCATGGAATGAGTGCTTCAAACACAGAAGAACAAGTATCACCTATAGTGGTTGCAGTGATTTGGTATGTTGTTATGATTCATGAGATTTGGACAAGTGAATCGGGACCTATTAGACATGTTACTAATGGAGACAAAATGGTCCATGTTGGAGTGAATCATGCAGGAATGTTCACGTAATGATATTATTAGAGAAGTTGTGGAGCTGTGATAGTGTTTGGATTCTCTTGCAGGAAAGGTGATGGATGAATTAATTAAGGGCATGATATATCAGGTAAATTATTTTCAAGGTGGAGATTTTTGGAAACATGCCAATGAATTTCCTCATGCGGTCACATGTAGATGCACATGCACATGCATGCAATCTACCTATGAATTGTTTGTGGAACTATGTGATCTATTCATGATCAATCTGTGTATCTGAGTGACATATGTTATATATACGAGCATACCCATAGAGGTAGAGGACAATGCGAGTAGAGAGCAACAAGTGTGTGAGGATATGATGATTGTATGCCTATTGGCTAGTTTAGTTCTCCCTTGAATAACAAAAGACCGATAATCATTGCTCGTGGTTTTTTTTGGATTTGGGTTTCCACATAAATCATTGTGTCAAGTGTATGATTGATGTACTTGGTTTTATGCATGTTTGATCTTTCTTAGTTTATGCTATGTTATATATGCCATGTTTTGCTTCCGCTGCCCAAAAAAAACTAGTAGTTTATCTAAAAGTCAATATTCTACCCAAAAGTCTAATCCTTCCTTAAATTTTTAATATGAACAATAGCACATCCTATAATTGTCCTTAATTGAATCAATCTCTTTAAATTCCCATTTTTTTTTTTTGTCCAAACCTGCTCTTTGTAAATTTCCCATATCATGTTCCATTCGAACAAGAAATCAAGAACTTTCCCCTTTCTCTCAAAAGCTATAATATTGAACCAAAATCATGCCAGAACAAGAGTTGTAAAAGCGATGCAATTGAAATTACAATTTTGAAACAAATTAAGAAACAAATCTAATATATTGATATCAATTTATGTTATTTCAAAAAAATTAATTATTTAAAAATATATATATATATATTGTTCTCTCTAAAATCTGCAAAGGCATGCCACCAAAACCCTAACCCTAATTATGCATGTCTTTGTTAATATAATACTCATCTTTTTTATATAAAACTCTGTCTTTATTAATATATTACTAAACCCATCATTAATTTTTTAATACATTTACTCAAAATACATTGAACCATCACTATAGAGACAACTTGTTGATTTCAGTTGTATAAAGGTGTTAAACATATAATTTAATATATTTATTGTGTTTTTTAAATATGTATTTAATATATTTATTGAATTACATTATATTTAATATATTTATGGCATTGGGTTAAATTTAATGTGTGTATTGTGTTTAATCTCAGCTAACCCAAGACGTGAGGTTTAATATTTTACAAAAGAAATTTTACAGGCTTCCTAGTGCCACCGGATTTCAATTTTTACTGGTACGTGGGGCTTACTAGATGGGTATTTATAATTATACATGCTTCTGTTTCTTTCCTCCAGCCATATCAAGGGATTTTTACCATGCAGGGGGGCGTTTCCTCATCTTAACCGTGCGATGGCCGCATGATAATCCTTGGTGCCGTGAATGCAGACGAGCTTTTCTCTTGTGCTATGACGTGTTAAGAAATAACCTTCTTTGTTATCACCTATTAGCATTGATCAACGACAATTATGTGGTTATGCTAGTTTTAAACAGATAAATAGTCGACGAGATAATTGAAGGGAAGAGTTTGGGCAGATTGATAAACTTCACTGCGTTTAATTCTCTAAGGTTAAATCCGATTTGGAAGACTTTCAATAAATAATATTTTATTCACACTCGATTACCAAGATCAAATTGTCTAAATCCACAGGCTTTTAGCCCATTTTGAATAAGGCCAAGAATGCTGAAAATTATTTTTAATGACAGTTACCAATATTTTCTCGAAAATTGCCAACATCAAAGTGATTTGCAAGGATTAGAGAGTAGGTCTATGATTCATTGTCCTAGATGTTTTTGTAAAAAGACAGAAGACAGGAGGACTCGTTTCTAGGAAAGATGCTCATAACCATTATTAGTTAATCCGATCTTATTATTTTTGTATTTATTTTACTAAAATTAAAAATATATATATAAAATTTTAAATTTTAAAAAACGTTGTGCTCGAACCAGAGCACTATAAATGAAACATTTGAAGTTGCATTCAATATTCAATGGGCCAAAGTCACTGAGAGTTCATTTATTCATCTCAAAATGACCAATATATAACAACATGCCATGGTTCAAGAACCGAACGAGGATACTGGTTCTTCAATAAACTGCGATGTCAAGTCGAATGATCTATCCTGAAAGTTTCTCTTCAAGTTCCCTATGTTCATTGCAGTTAACAAGGTGATGAAATCATCGCCAACTGATTAAATAATTTTAGTTGATCTCCTCATCCTTGTCTACTGCAACTTTGAACACCCAGTATCCATGCAAGACTATTAACGCTTACATGCTTCGGTCTAACATATCCCCATATCGTTGGAAAGAATTTTGTTTCTGCAAAATTATTTGGCTGTGAAGCCTTCTAATGAAATCCTCCGCAAAAATTTCAATTTCGTCCATGACCGAGCACGTAGACATCCGTGGGCCCTCTATAACTGAGACATAATTTGTAGGGTTATCAACGGGAAACTCTGACCCAAGAAGTGTGTAGGATAGACACTCCAATCCCTGCTTGCACTATTGAAGCACTTCACAATATATCTCATCGTCGGTCAGAAGCATAATACAACGTCAATGCAATATTGTTGTTTCTAGAATATTTCCTTTTCCTCTCTTCATGTCCAAACAGGGAATTCATCTTATGAGAGATTTCATCAAATATCTTCTTGTTCTTGATGAGACAGAGAGGAGAAACCTAAGGTCTTCATTGCATGGGTTGATTTTTCCTTCAGAGCACTTGATTTCGACTTTAGCAATCCAATCAGGACCAACCACACTTCCCTCACCACAGAAGGCACCCCTACTATCTTCATAATCTCGGATCTACAACGCGCAGGGAAATTGTGTGCAACACAGTGGCAAATACTGCGCACCACAAAATCAGTGACTGGAACTTCTCAAGACTTATCACGCAGTGGTCAAACTACACGATTTACTCCATGTTGTGATAAAACACTTAATGTAATGATTTATGGATGCAGAACAACACAATTCTATGCTTAGCACATAAAATAGAAATACAAATGAAATTTTGAACACAGAAACTACTTGATATTAATAACTTCAGTGCAACTTGTGATTACAAAATATAAACTATGATGAGCTTCGACTTCAACAACTTCTACTGATTTTACAGACACTGAGCTTGTGCTCTCAGACTTCTTCTTCGACTCCTCAATTGTTGTTGTTTCTCCTTCACGACTATGTTCTCTCAACCTCTCTGCATATTGTCGACTAACTAAAGACTCGGACTTATAGAGACTATGACTGAGACTTCTTTCATAAGCTAACCGAATTACCATTTAATACATAATAAATTTGACTAACTCTTCAACTACTTAACTGGACTTGAGAAAGATAAAGATAGGCTCCACTAATTAACTCCACTGCTTGTCGACTAACGTAAAGGTAAACTGATGAATAGAAGTTGCAGACTGACAAACGACTGACAAACGACTGACTGACTTTCTGAAAAATTGACCGATTGTCAAATTGACAGAGATGTAAAGCTCACCGACTTGTAATTACTATTTCCAACACTCTCCCTTAATTATAAGTAGGTGGAATTACAAAAAAATATATCAAAAATTGAATTCACATTTTATTGTCACTCATATATCACTGCACAGACTCCCATACTACTGCGTAAATGTTGAAATGAATCTCTTGCTAAAGCCTTTGTAAAAATATCTACAACTTGTTCTTTTGACCTACAAAATTCAGAACAGATCTCTTTGATATTCACCAATTCTCTGATAAACTGATACCTTGTATAAATGTGTTTGCTTTTCTTATGAAACACATGATTCTTTGATAAAATGATGGCTAAATTGTTGTCACAAAATCTTGTAGTGGGTTCATGTTGTTCCTACAAAAAATATTTTAATGTTCTCCTCATCCAAACTGCTTGACAAGTTGTGCTTGTAGTTGCGACGTACTTTGCTTCTCTTGAAGAAAAAGTCACTATGGGTTGCTTCCTTGATGCCCATGATACTATACCTCTTCCAAAATGAAATGTTTACCCGAAGGTACTTTTCCTGTCATCTGTGATGCCTCCACAATCACTGTTAGTGTATCTAATAAGTCTAAAATCTTCTGAAATAGAATATCTAATGCCGAAATCTTTTGTTCCATTCACATATCTCAGCATCCTCTTTCCTGCCTTCCAATGTGATTCTTTTGGAGTTTCCGTGAACCTTGATATTAGGCTCACTCCATACATAATATGAGGTCTTGTCGATTTTATACACATAAGACTTCCTACCATCCTTTTAAACAGTGTAGGATCCACCTTGGATCATTTATCTTCCTTGCTTAACTTGAATCATGTTATGACAAGTGTTGGGGCTGCTTTTGAATATATCATATTGAATCTTTTCAATATTTCATTAACATACTTATATTGTGAGATAAATATACCAGTTTTAGACTGGTGAACTTCAATACCCAAAAAAATATCTTATAATCCCTAAATCAGTCATTTCAAATTCATCCTTCATGACTAACTTAAATTCTTCTATCCCAAAATCACTTGTAAAAATTAAATCATCTACATATAATAAAACAATTAACATGTTACCTTGTTGATTTGCTTTGATGTATAGAGTTGGCTCACTTTCACTTCTCTGAAATACATTCTATGTGAGATAGGAATCTATGCGACTGTACCAAGATCTGGGAGCTTTCTTTAACCCATACAATGTTTTCTTCAATCTGTACACTTTGTTCTCTTGTCCTGGAACCTCATAGCCTTGTGTTTGTTTCACACACACTTCTTCTTCTAAATGTCCATTCAAAAATATTGACTTTACATCCATTTGATAAACTAGCCATTTGTTCTACGTGGTAATGGATAACACAATTCTCACTATGTCCATGCGTGTAACAGGTACAAATGTTTCATTGAAATCAATTCCAAGTTACTGTGTAAAACCTCTTGCAACTAACATTTCCTTGTGCTTCTGCACATTTCCTTCTACATCTTGATTGGTTTTATAAATCCAATTGACACTTATCACATCTTTGTATTTAGGTACATCTACCAACTTCCATGTTTTAATGTTCTCTATGAATCTAATTTCCTCATCCATGGCATGTGCCCATACATCATATTTGGAAGCTTCTTCAAAGGTTAATGGATCATCTATTTGTGAAAACAGAGAAAAAAAATTTGAATTTTCTTTGTCCTCATTATAGATGTTGCGTAGACTTCTTGTCATCCTTGGTAATAGACTTGCTAATTTTGGATCTCGGGATGTATAACTACTTGGACTGCTTGTTGGTGTTTTTTGCGCTCTAGGTGTAGACTTTGCACCTGTTCTTACTGGATTATTTTATCGCGGTTGATTCTGACTTTTCTTGCAATAGGATCATATTGTTTGTATCCTATTGTTTCTTCAGAGTATCCAAAAGTTATACATTTCTATGCTTTGTTGTCCAACTTCTTTCTTAACTTATCTAGAACATGTGTGTATGTGACACAACCAAAAACTTTTAAGTGCGTCAAATTATGCTTCATTCATGTCCAGGCTTCTTCAGAAAATTTGATCTTCACACTTTTTGTTGGACATTTGTTCATGATGTATAATGTAGCTTCTACTACCTCAGCCCAATACTCATTTGATAAATGTTTGTCTTCCAACATACTGCATGCCATTTCAATGATGGTCATGTTCTTTCATTTTGCGACACCATTATGTTGTGGTGTATATATCGCGTGGTAAATTGCTTGTAGACGCCATGATATTTACAAAAGTTCTAAAACTCTCTTGAGATGTATTCTCCACCTCTATTGGTTTTTAGACACTTGATATAATAACCACTTTGCTTCTTCACAAGTGATTTGAATTGCTGAAAACAACCCAATGCATCAGATTTATGCTTTAGAAAATAAATCCATGTTTTTCTTGAGAAATCATCAATAAATGTTAGAAAATATGTACTTCCTCCTATATATGGTGTTTTCATTGGTCCACAAATGTTTGAATGTACAATTTCCAGTGGATCTTTTTCTCTGTAAGACTTTCCAACTGGAAATGACGCTCTATGTTGCTTTCCAAATATGTAGCCTTCACAAATTATTTTTGGTTTTTATATTAATGGAAAACCTTTCACCATGGGGTGAAATCACGAAGGTGGGTTACACTTTCGTGACAATCGGGTTTCCAAATTTTTGAAAAACAACTTTTCGGCCGAACTAAAAAATATTTTCGGCCGAAAGATTTAATTTCCGGCCGAACTATTGTTCGGCCAAAAACATAAATGTCAAATCGAACGGAGCCATAACCGGGCCCTCGATTTGCGTGTAGAAATTTGGTCGGCCGGATATTTTTTTTCCGGCACTAGTTTTTCGGCCGAACTATTTTTCGGCCGAAATATTTTTCGGCCGAAAAATAGTTCGCCCGAACAATAGTTCGGCCGAAAGATGTTTTATATAATATCCACACATCGAAGACACACGGTTAGAAACTTTTTTGGTTGCGAGAGTCTCTGTCGCGGAGCTGTTGCCGAGGTTTGTTGCCGAGTTGTTGCCGAGCTGTTGCCGAGGTCTGTTGCCGAGGTCTGTTGCCGAGCTGTCGCCGAGGTGTCGCCGAGCTGTTGCCGAGCTGTTGCCGAGGTGTCACCGTAAATTTGGAGGTATTTAAAATCGTTTATATGCCGAGCTGTGTTTGCGTTTATATATGCGTTTGTATGACCTGTTTGTGTATATATATGCGTGTTTATGTTTGTATACCCTGTTTGCGTTTATATATATGAATGCCCTGTTTGCGTTTATATATGTATGCCCTGTTTATATATGAATGCCCTGTTTGCGTTTATATATGTATGCCCTGTTTGCGTTTATATATATATATGTATGTATGCCCTGTTTGAGTTTATATATATGTATGTATGCCCTGTTTGCGTTTATATATGTATGCCCTGTTTGCTTTTATATATGTATGCCCTGTTTGCGTTTATATATATGTATGTATGCCCTGTTTGAGTTTATATATATGTATGCTCTGTTTTCGTTTATATATGTATGCCATGTTTGCGTATATATATGCGTTTGTATGCGTGTTTGCGTATATATATGCGTGTTTGCGTTTATATATATGAATGCCTTGTTTGCATTTATATATGTATGCCCTGTTTGCGTTTATATATGTATGCCCTGTTTGCGTTTATATATATATATATATATATGTATGCCCTGTTTGAGTTTATATATATGTATGCTTTGTTTTCGTTTATATATGTATGCCCTGTTTGCGTATATATATGCGTTTGTATGCGTGTTTGCGTATATATATGCGTGTTTGCGTTTGTATGCGTGTTTGCGTTTATATATGCGTTTATAACATAACAATATGTGCAATATAAT
>ML788404.1:141687-191796 GCA_009831015.1 Picea engelmannii
ATATATATATATATATATATTCTTACCATGTATTTCTCTAAGATAAATATTTTTGTTTAAGGGTACTAAAAGTTATTTATAAAATATAGAGTTCATTTTATGTTTTTGTACCTCTCAGTTTCTAGACAGAAGTCTATTAACTTCTTTACTGGGATTTTCATTGATACTACTACCCTCTTGTATAAGTATGTTTGTATTATCCCTAGTTTTTCTCATTTCTAGACTGAATACAAAATCCTTATATTTTATTTGTGATTTAGAAAATTAATTAATTAAACTTATGCAATTTTTATATATATTCGACTATATTCGTTGTAGATTTATATTTGTCTCAGTGACTAATGCTCATGATTACAGGATCTATAGTACTATAGCATGATAAATTATCAATATAATAGATTATGATTATACCCCTTAACCTTCACAATCACAATCAGTTAAAAAAAATCTAGCTCTACAATTTCACAAAGATTTAATAAGCAAGGAATGCATATGTAAGAAAAAATTGAAACTGTAGATTATACATATATGAACCCACAGTTGAAAACAAATGGAACCACCATGTTCCACCCAACATTCAAAATTGCTTGTCCTGATCAAACAAATGGAACAACCATGTTCCACCCAACATTCAAAATTACTTGTCCTGATCATCCACTAGCTTGATCACCCACTAGCTTGACCATGACTTCATAAGGGAGCATTGAGCTCCACTTCTTAGCAAATGTATCTCTGTACAGTTCAAAAAATCATTTTCCTAACATCGTGAGTGCTCACACAACAAATATTTCCTCTGCAACATACTAAGCAATGTCTTGCCTCCCACATATGTTGTATATATCATTTTTCCTTTACCTAGGACTTTTATTCAATCCATTTCCCTCCTTGGAAATTCGTAGCTTTACAAATCCATGATTTTTAGGAGCTGCAAGTGACATAACTCCACTTATGACACTTTTTAAAACCAACTATGAGTTAACTCAAACACATTACCCACTCATCGAGTCATAGTTGACTATTTTTAGCCTTGTTGTTCCATTTGTTTCCTGCATTAAATATATTAAAATATTTTCCTCTTACATCTGTCCATCAAAGAGGAAAGTTGGAAAATCAAACTCTTACTCAATAGTGAAAAATATAGAAGTTAAATGTCTTAATAATACTAAGTACGACTTTCCATAAATGGAAATTATTTTCAAAAAAAAAAATGTTTTAATTATTGAGGATATCACATCTTCTCTCCCTTAAGTATAACAATGTCCTCAGTGTTAGTATTTCCTTCCATTCATCACTTGAAACGAAGTTGGATATGATTTCATCATTTCATCTTTTAGCTCCCAAGTAGCCTCCTTAAGGCTAAAGTGTTTCCATTACACCTTTACCTGGGTGATGACTCTATTCCGAAGTACTATTTCTTTCCTGTCTAGAATGCATAGAGGTTATGCTTGTAAATCTCCTTATGGTTCCACCCACATCATGTTTGTTACACACCAAAATTCCACACTTAAGTACCTCACACTAAGTGTCGCAAGTGTCATGAAAGTTTCACATACAATGAGACCATGAAAGAACATTTCTCACAATCCCTAGTCAATGTGGAGGATAAATATATTATATGAAGGTCTAAATACTATTTACACATGAATTAATTATTATTATTCATAAAAAAAGAAATCAATTTAGTGTGAGAATCCACCTCACATTTGGTTTCTTATTTTCAAGGAGAGGTTGAGAATCTCATGGATGTTTGAGATATTTTCTCAAACCAAAATCCTAATTTGATAGATATTGAGAGATATTTCCTCCTTAAAATCCTTGAGAGATATTTCCTCCCTAAAATCATTGAAGATATATTTTCTTCCTAAAAATCTTAGAGATCCCATTTTAGTGGATCTAATGAGTGATCTTCTCCATGGTGGTTAAGCCTCCAAATCCTATATAATGAGGGATTTCCATGGAGAAGGGGAGAATGAAGGAAGCTTTCGGATACAAACTTACGATCTTGAGAGCATCATGCAAGGGATGGATGAGGGGAACTTGGAGAAGTTGTTGCAACATCATCCATGATTGTAAGTATCTCTTTAAAGTACTCATCAATATACTTGGCCTATTCCCTTCAAGATTGTGTATTATTACATATGTTTTTCTACTATAGATGAATTTGTTCAATCTAATATTGTAGAGTAGGAGTTTCCTTATTTCTCTTTGTTGTCCATTGTATTGCAGGTATCAAGTTGTGCGAAAGAGTTTGGATATCAAGATGAAATTGGAGCAGTGAGGAAAAACTCTGAAATTAGTTACAATCACCTTTTCTCCCTCTCTCTCTTTTTGATTGATTAAAAAAATATCAAAGGGATGTTAGTCTCCATTTGTATATTTTTTTCTTGGTATTAGGGTTCTAGAATCCAAGGGAATATTCACCTGTCTGCAAGGGATTATTCTATAACAGAAATTGGCGACTCCACTAAGGAAGGACATTGACTTGTCTTTCTTTGGATCGTCTGAACAATTTCCTTGTTTGATATTGTTTGATTGATTGTTTCTCAACCTTCCCTCTTCCCTCTACTTCATCAAGTAGTATTCATAGTTACCAAGCCAGTCTCTGTTTATTTTTTTCTTTTTATGCTCATTTTCAAGCATCTACAATACTAGCACTCCCCGAGAGTGGCTATGAGAGCATTGGTTATCTGATAAATGCTCCCCTTTGGTCTCTTAGGGAGAGCTATAGTTCTATGTCTCTTTGTTTTAGGGATTGATGCTCTATGGTTTTGGGAAGATCTAGGGGATTTGTCCATGGTTTGCTCAGCCCTTTGTTAGAGGTCATTTTTCCAGAGTTTGTACTTTTTCTTGTGACGTTGTTTGGGTTGAGGATTTGGTTCTTATCACTTTTTTCGTTGTCTTTCTTGAGATTGCAACCTTTTCCAATTTGTGATATTTATTCGCCTTGTTTTTTCTTGGTTTAGTTTGAGCCTTGCAAATATTTTGGTTATTTCACTGATTGAAAAAGGTTTGCAAAGGTTTGTTGGTCTTAAGTTGTTTTTTAAATATTTCCTCTTTGAATGATTTGAGACTTTATGCTTACCACAACCTAGCTTTGATTTCTCTTTCTTGATGCTCGTTTTGTCAAGATAGTTGAGTGATTTCTCTTTCTCCTTATCAATGTTTGGATTCTTCTCTGAACTTTCTTGTATTCCTTGAATTCTTCTCGATTGTCAAATCCTTGATTGAGTGAGTTATCATACTTGTTTATTTCAATTTTCGTTATCGTGTGACTGCATGCTTTGTTTGAAATCATTTTTTCTTTGTGTCTTTTGTATCTTCATTCGACTCTTTCATTTTGATTGAAAGTAATGGAGCGTTAAAAGATTTTCATTTTCTTTCTTTATATATTAGAATCAAACAAAGAAGATAGTTGAATTATTTCTTTTGGATAATGTAGTAGGTTGCATTTAGAAAATTGCATTTGGGAATTGGGTTTTTTTGTTGAAGAAAGTTGAACCTCTTCTCCATCCCATATGTAGGATTCATTGAAGAAAAATATTTTCATCTCATTATTCTTCATTATTTTGGAGTCGAGTCTCAAACATCATAAGTTTCACTTTTGCACCCTTGAGTAAACAACAACCCTAAAATGAAGCACTTGTAAAATTGATTAGACACTTTTATATTATCTGGTAGCGAACCCACATTAGATTAAAGTGTAGGGCTTTGAAATAAGTTGTGAGGATAACTTTCCAAATCCATCAGACAAACATAAAATATTGTGCTAGGGAGTGGTTAATCCATTTGTTCATACAAGAATAGTCGGGATCCCCCTCTCACACAACAATTAAACACGAGCTCGCGTGTGGGAGAGCGGCGAATATTTCCCCTTCGAAACTTAACCCACGTAGAGGACAGATTGTATATTCGGGGTTCTTCTTGAGGATCAACTATTTTCATTTGGTCTAAGAGCTTCGTGAATTCTGAATCTGTTCGAGGTCCTTTGGATTTTACCGGTTCATTTGTCCTTAGTTCTCTTGAAGAATTTTCAGACTTGATATCATGCCCATACATTCCTTCCCGACTGTTGAATTTACCAACCCGAAGGTTGACTGCGAGTTGGTAACTTTATTGTCCTATATCTGTAGGGTTGATACACAAGGTGACGATGAATGGAATTTTTTGTTGTACCTGGGTCAGACGGTGGTCAAAATCACTTGGGATCCTTGGAGGGTACACCCACAGGTAAAATTGTGTGGGAAATTGCACCAAGGGGTAAGTATATTAAGAAGGTTGCCAACATAACTGATCCACCCACTCTATCCTAGACCCTTACTATATTTATATCGCGATGTTGGATTTCATCACCAACTAGTGGTTTCATTATGGGAAGGGTTGTTTGATTGTTTGGTTCTTAGATTTGCAGCGTGTCTTGTTTGATTTCCTTAGTGGACCTTATGTTGAGTCGACGTCAATGGCATCAATTCCTATGAGTACCAATGAAGGAACCCCTTTTCCCAAGGAACCTTTCACATTTCCTTCTATTGGAAGTGTTGGTCCTCCATGCATTGCCACACTGAGTCTTCCGAGACTCACCATCGGGTTACCGGTTTGGTTGTTCCCCACTCTGGTGATCTTGACTTTTCCTAGTTCTTCAAATGCACCTGATGTTTCGTATGTAAGAACACCACCCACAAATCAACCTCATGTCAACATTTCTACTTCTTCACTCGTCGGGTATCCTTCCCTTTCTCCTTCTTCTCCTAGTGAAATATCTAAAGCGAGTAGCTAGGTTGATAAGAAGAAGAAGAAACTGAAAGAGAAGAAGAAGAAGAATTAGAAGGGGACCAAGCCTGCAACCACATCAGGTCATGTTATATATAAGAAAATAACTATTGTTAATCATACTGGGAGTGTTGATATAGTTGACAAGTCTAAAATGAAGAATCCTAAACCGAAAATCACTTTCACTATTTGTAAAGGTGACCACTTAATGAGGGATTTCCTGGTCTCCCCAAGGTCTTAGAAATATGGTCTTCCACGTCATCATCCCCTATTGGACATGCTGGTGACACCTCGTCAACCAGTGACGTTAAGGTTGGTAAGAAGAATAGAACTGCCAAATTCCCTTGCTTGTTATGTGAAGGTGATCATTACTCTCACATTTGTCCTCGTATAGATGAGGCTTATTATCTTTTGGAAAAGCTTCAAATTCCAAATGGTTATCATGATATATCTCCCAACCCATCATTATTTGATGAAATTTTCAATCCAGTTCAATCCTCGATCAGTTCGGTTGATTAGGTGGCCAATCTAGTTTCATCCTCAGTTAAGCCAGAAACCCAAGTGGTCAATCCAATTACGTCATTGATCAACCCCACTCTTCATATGAAGAGTGAAAAAGTGGTCGATCCATTTCTGTCATCGATCAATCCGACTCTTCATCTGAAGAGTTCCAATGTGGTCGATCCAGTTCTTTCATCAATCGATCCCACTCCTCCCTTGAAGAGTTCCAAAGTGGTCGATCTAGTTCTATCATCGATTGATCCCACTCCTTCCTTGAAGAGTGGAACCAAAGTGGTTGATATGGTTATGTAATAGATCGATCTGACTCCTCATTCAAAGAGTGACGATTTTGCTCAGGTCTACCTAGGTAATATTGATTCACCTGGACAAGGGGGCACTCCGCTCATCCCGATGGCACCCCCTTCAAGCAATCTTATGATTTCCATTAATTGGAATCATTTGACAGAACCTCTTCTTTCTTCTTAAATGCCTTTCCAAATCATTGTGCAGTTTTGTGATAGGAATATTCCTAACACTGTAATAGACGAAGGTTCTTTTGTTAGCATCTTATCTGTGAATTCTTGGAAAGATTTTGGTTCCCTACAGCTTGCACCCGTGACTCAGAATCTATTGACCTTTGATAGAAGATTTATTCAACCTTTAGGGATCCTTCCTTAGTTTCTGGTTACTTTGGGAGGAAAAATGGTTTATGTCGATGTGATGGTAGTTCACGACCCCTTGAACTTTAACCTTCTCCTCGGGTGAGACTATTTCTACACTATGAGATATTTTGTGTCCACTCTCTTTCGAGTGATATGTTTCCCTCACAATAAAAACATAGTAATGATTGACCAACTTTCATTCATTGACCCTCATCTAATGGTCAACCACCCACCTTCCCTCAACATTCCATACATGTCAGCGATGTCCACCCCGCCACAGGTCAATTATGTAACGACCTTCCCCATGCATTCAATCCCACACGAGAGGGAATCTCTCCATTATCATGACTTATATCTGGTAGTTGACATGGTCATCTCTTCGATAGGGCTATTAGAGTCAGATCCCCCTACCCTTATCGAGGTCGTTGACATGTATTCCTTCCAGAGTGGTTTTTGTCCATCTAGTGAAGAACTCCTAGAATCCATGGATGGAGTTTGTCCCTTGTCATGTATTCCTTCCATAGTATTGTCCTCTTGGAAGCCATGATCAAGAAGATGTCTCAAGGATATTTTTCCTCTCTGTGGAAAGCTCATTAAAAAATGAAACAAAAATCTTGGGATTGAACCTAGAGTCTTGAGAATAGATTTTCTTCTCTATGGAAAGATCGTTAAAAAATGAAACAAAAGTCTTGAGCATAGTTTTCTTGTCTTTGGAAATCTCATTAAAAAATGAAACAAAAATATGGGGATTGAAGCTAGAAGCTACAAGGATCTAGTTTTTATTCTTTGTGGCAAGCTTGTTAAAAAATGAAACAGAGGTCTTGAGCATAGTTTTTATCCTCTATGGAAAGCCCATTAAAAAATGAAACAAAGGTCTTGAGCACAATTTCTCTTCTCTATGGTAGGCTCGTTAAAAAATGAAATAAAATCTACGAGTATAGTTTTACTTCTCCTTGGAAAGCTCGTTAAAAATGAAACATGTTGGGTATGTGTTATATTATTTGCACGAGTAGTAGTGTTTGAGCATTGCGTCGAGCGCGTAGGGNGGGGGGGCGCTAGGCCTCCCTTGGGGGATGCAGGGGTGTGAATTCCCCCGGCGCAGGGGTTCGAGGGTAGCGGCCCCAAGAAACATTTATCTGCCTTAGGAAACGTGTCACATATTTAGGTGTTTTTTTAGCACATGGTTTCTTTGTCGATGGTTTTCTATTTCCGGTTAAGGAATTAGTGTTATTGACTAATCCAGGTCATTGGGTTAGGGTTTTGGATTCCGCTGGCTCCTATATGTATATTGTATTGTAAATAATGTAACACAATGAAAATATATAATATGTTGGTTTTCCCGGTTTGAGTTTCCAGGGGAAAAATCTCTATGTAATGTTTGTATTTGTCATTGTATCTTTTCTGTTCTTTTACTGAATATCACTTTACAATAAATATTGTACAAGGTTAAAATCTACATTTGGTATCAAATCTTTGTTGGCTTCAGGGGGATGCCTTTGTGGTCAAGGGTTTGGCTCGGAACTATGATAAGCCTTGTTACATTGAGAGATCTGTGGTATTGATTTTTTAGGTGAAAATAAATGGCAAGAAATTCGAAGATGGAGATCGAGAAGTTTAATTGGAAAAGTTTTGAGTTGTGGAAGCTCAAGATGAAAGATCTGTTGGTGGACAAAGATCAGTGGATCGTGGTAGATCCAGGTACTACACCTATAGGAACTTCAGCAGATGACTGGAAAAAGTTGGATTGGAAGGCAAAGAGCATAATCTCATTGTCTCTCTGATTCAGTATTACTGAATGTGTCAGAGGAAGCTACAACCAAGTATTTATGGGAAAAGTTGGGGAAGTTGTATCAGTCCAAGTCCCTAGTAAATAAACTATTCATGAGAAAGAAGTTGTATAACTCGAGGATGAGACTTGGAGACTCGGTGGCAGAGCATTTGAACGCCTTCAATACTATGGTAAGTCAGTTAGTATCTATTGAGATTAAAATTTCAGATGAAGATAAATGTATCAATTTATTTTGTTCTTTACCAAACTCATGGGATAGTCTGGTTGTGGCCATAGGTAGTAATACAACTACCTTGAATTTTTATGAAGTGGTCTCATCCTTGTTGTCAAAGGAGATGAGACAGAAGAATATGGAAGGATAGAGCACATAAACATTATTTGCAAGAAGACGTTCCAAGGAAAGAAATAGATCTAAGATCTCAAGTGGGATATCTAAGTCTATGGGTAGATCTAAATCTCCTGAAAAAATTTGTAAAGGTATGTTGGAGATGTGGAAAACAAAGGGCACTACAAGAAGCAATGTAGATCTAAAGTTGAGAAAAAGAAGGGATCTGAAGAATCTTCTTCTATAGAAGAAAATACCTCCAAGGAAGAAGGAGTGAATGTGTACTTGGCTTCTTCAACCACACATGCAGATCATGAGGTATGGTTGGTTGAATCGGGTGTATCCTTTCATATGACTCCCCATAGGGAATGGTTTTGCGAATATTAAATGTATGATGGAAGTGATGTTTTCTTAGGTGATGATTCGACAACCAGAATCATAGGACGAGGAAAAGTCAAGTTGAGGCTCATAGATGGAAGGATTAGAACACTGCCTGGTGTTCTACACATCTCAGGATTGGCCAGAAATTTGATTTATGTAAGAAAAATGGGCGATGTAGGCGTAAAAAAATATTTGAAAAGGAAACCTGCAGGATGGTTCGAGGAACAATGGTGTTGTTGAAGGGAGTTTGGTTTGGAAATCTATATAAGCTGCAAGGAATAACTAGTAGTGATGGGTGTAATAGTTCCATTGTTCCTGATATTGGAGTTGAATAAAAAAGAACTCCTACGGTCTCTGGAGAAAAGGTTATGTTGTGGAATCAAAGACTGGGGCATATCAGAGAGAAGGGTCTTCGACTACTACATGGTAAAGGTATGGTTGCAGATATTTCTAACTGCTCTCTGGATTTTGATTTCTGTGAACATTGTTTATATGGGAAGAAGAATCGGGTAAGATTCCCCTCTGGTGCAACGAGGGAAGAAGGAATTTTACATCTAGTTCACAGTGACATTTTTGGACCTGTGTTGGTCCCATCATTGTGAAAATTTGTGTACTATGTCTCATTTATAGATGACTTCTCCAGGAATACTTGGATATATTTCCTCAGGAAGAAATCTGAAGTCTTTGATAGGTTTAAAGAGTTTAAGGCTCTTTTTGAGAATCAAACAAAGAAAATAATTAAGGTGTTGAGGACAGATAATGGCGGAGAGTTATGCGAAAATGAATTTGAAGAATTATGTAAGAAGTGTGGTATACCAAGGCATAAGAATACTCCATATACACCTCATTAGAATGGAGTTGTAGAAAGGATGAACAGGACACTGATGGCAAAAGCAAGGTGCATGCTCAGTGGTGCCAGGTTAGGGAAAGAATTTTGGGTAGAAACAGTGGGTACTACATATTACTAGGTCAATAGATCACCCTCATCAACGTTGGATGACAAGACTCCACAAGAGGTATGGAATCGTAAGGAACCTTATCTCACACATCTCAAGGTATTTGGCTATGATGCATATGTTCATGTTCCAAAGGAAAACAGGAGTAAGCTATATAAGAAGGCTGAAAGTGTATCTTTATTGGATATAAAGATGCTCTCAAAGGTTATAATCTTTGGAACCCAGAAGCTAACAAGGTTGTGTATAGCTGAGATGTGGTATTTAGAGAAATGAAGGATGTTGTTAAATAGGAAGTCCTACCAAGTAAGGAAGAACCAAAGAAAATAGAGTTTAGTCAGACTCTGTAGAAGAACAAGAATCAGAAGAAGAAGATCCTCATACTCTAGTATTGAGGATATCGGTTCGAGAAAGAAGGCTACCATAAAGGTATAATCCATGTGATTTCCATTCAAATTTTTCTTTGTTTATTACTAATGATGATCCTAGAACTGTCAGGGAGGTAGTGGATTTAGAGGATTCCAATCTTTGGAAAAGGGCCATGGACAAAGAAATGGCATACTTGGATAAGAATGAGGCTTGGGATCTAGTGGAGTTTCCAACTGGAATAAATCCCATTGGCAACAAATCTATATTTAAATAGAATTTGAATTCAAAAGGAAAAGTGGAGAAATACAAAGATCGGTTAGTAGAAAAGGGTTATTCCGAGGTTGAGGGAAATGATTTTGGTGAGATTTTTTTTCCTGTTGCCAAGTTAACCTCTATAAGATTTATGTTATCTGTTGTTGCTGCATTTGATTTTGAAATAGAACAAATGGATGTGAAGACAACATTCCTACATGGGGATCTGGAAGAAGAAATCTATATGAAGCAACCAAAAGGTTATGTTGTGAAGGGAAAGAAGTAGCTAGTATGCAAGATGAAAAAGTCCATGTATGGTTTAAAACAATCACCAATGATGTGGTATCAAAAGTTTGATACGTATATGTTGGGAATTGGCTTCACAAGAAGAAAAGAGGATCAATGTTTGTATATTAAATTAGTTGGTGATCATTTGACTTATTTGGTCTTGTATGTGGATGACATGTTGTTGATAGGAAACAACAAGGAGATTATCTAGGATGTGAAAACTCAGTTGTCCTCTAAATTTGACATGAAGAATCTTGGTGCTTCAAATTTAATTTTGGGCATGGAAATTAAAAGAGATCGGAAAAGGAGGAAACTATGGTTAAATCAGAGAAAATATGTCGAGACAATATTGCAGAGGTTTAATATGCAGGAATGTAAACCAGTCAAGGTTCCTATTCCTGTTGGTGTAAATTTATCTGTGGATCAATGTCCCAAGACATATGAAGAGGAGGAGGGCATGTCTCATGTTCCATATGTGAGTGAAGTTGGCAGTTTGATGTATTCAATGGTTCGTACTAGACAGAACATTGCAGATGCAGTGGGATTTCTGAGCAGGTATATGTCAAAACCAGGGAAGGAGCATTGGACACCAGTAAAAATGGCTTTCAAGTATTTGCGCGGCACTTCTAGCTATGGATTGTGCTACGAAGGAAGACTGGGATTGGACAGAGTGGTGTATATACATGGTTTTGTGGATGCAGACTAAGCTGGAGATCTGGATCATAGGAGATATACAAGTGGGTATGTGTTTAACCTGTTTGGAGGAGCAATAAGTTGGATGAGAAAAAGATAGGATGTAGTGGCACTTTCAACTATAGAAGTGGAATACATGGCAGCCAATCATGCAAGTAAGGAAGCAATATGGTTACAAATATTATGTTCAGGTATTGGGTTGGTACATCAAGATGTAAGGATAGATTGTGACAGTGAGAGTGAAATTTTTCTGGTGAGGAACCCAGCTCATCATTCAAAGACAAAGCATATTGATATTCAATATCACTTTGTCAAAGACATGGTTAAAGAAAAGAAAGTATTGTTGATGAAGGTGGACACTTTGAATAATGTTGAAGATTCATTAAAAAAATCTATGAGCACTGAGAAGTTCTCTTGGTGTAGAGGATCCATGGGCACTGTTGCCCTGGATTATTGACTATGTAACCACGTAACCCCCTGTATGCAAAGAAAACAACAAGTCGGAGAATGTTGGGTATGTGTTATATTCTTTGCATGAGTAGTAGTGTCTGAGCATTATGATGGGCATGTAGGGGGGTTTGAGGGGGGTGTAGGGGGGGAAATATCCCCCACACAGGGGTTCAAGGGTAGCATCCCTGAGAACAACTGTTCTTCCTCGAGAAATGTGTCACATGTTTAGGTGGTTTTTCGGCACATGGTTTCTTTTCCGATGGTTTTCTACTTCCGGTTAAGGAATTAGGGTTGTTGAATAATCCAGGTCATTAGGTTAGGGTTTTGGATGCCGCTAGCTCCTATATGTATATTTTATTGTAAACAATGTAACACAATGAAAATATAGAATATGTTGGTTTTCTCGGTTTGGGTTTTCAGGGGAAAAATCCATGTGTAATGTTTGTATATGCCATTCTATTTTTTTTGTTCTTTTACTGAATATCAGTTTACAGTAAATATTGTACAAGGTTAAAATCTACAAAACAGAGACCTTGAGCACAGTTCTTTTCATGTGTCAATCTCGTTAAAAATGAAAAATTCACCTCTCCTATCAAGTCGATTCTTTTCACTAGAGATTGTAGATATCGAGTCGAGTCTTTAGCTAGATATCGTATATGTTGAGTCAATTCTTTCGTTAGGTCTTGTATTTGAACCTTCCTTTCACCTGCCTTTGTTACTTGATCCTTTTTCTCCATCTAGTACAAAAATTAGTGACAACCTCAAAGTCGGAGAATGAAATAAAGCTTGGGGGGCATGTCTCTAGCCTTTGATTATCAATTTTTAGTTAAGCCACTAGTTTATCAAGTTGGGGGAAGAGTACCAACCATCCACGGGTATCCCTCAAAACCTTTGGAATTTACGTTGGGAAATTACAAGCATAGTTTAATTTTGTTTCAATCTTGTGTAAAAATGAAACCAATTCTGAGCTTAGTCTTTGATCTTTATTGTGCTCATAAATACATGAGAATGTGAACGAGTATATTTTTATCACTTTTTCTGACTCGTAAAGGTTATATGAAAAATGAACCCCCTAGAGTTTCCTTTAAGCTCTTTTCAAACTCTCTAAACATGAAAATATTGTCGAGTGATCTTGCTTCCTTTCACACTCGTTAAAAGGTTTGAAAGGGTGTCCTCCAAGTAATAATTTATTTCTTTTTCAAACCTCAGAGACTAAAATTAGGAAAACAGACAACTTTGGAGTCTCTTTTAAGTTATTTTCAGACTCTCTAAACATGAAAAACCACTTATTTTTTCTTCTTTGAACTTGCTAAACTACACATTGAAGGACCAATGTGGGAACAAATCCTTAATTCTTCCAGTTCATTAAATAAAGGAAGAGGAACTTATCGAAGCTGAGTTATATCGAGCATGTGTTACCCTCTTCAATATCGTTAAATGAAAAAGAGGTACTCATCTATCTGGGTGGGGAGGGGGAATTGAAGGAAGTGGGTCAAGTTTTTGGGAATCGTTTATGGTAGGTATTTTCGCCCTTGAACATGGAACTTGTTTGCGTCTCGTATTACAATTGGGTAATCCACCTGTCTCCGATTCATACCAATTACATGTGTCGCCATACTTTTTCGTCCAGTCTAAGAGTGCTCTTATTGTCATCACATTACATTTTTGGTACTCGTCGAGTCAATTCTTCCAAGTTAGTTTTCGTGCCTCATCATGTTCAAGGTAAGTTTCACTTCAAACCATCCATCTACAATATTTTCAGTTTCCATTTCCTGTATCAGTCCATACTCATTTGATTAACCATCTTACATCACTTTCATGTGTCAGTTTCGTGTTGATGATGGGGGATACATCAAGTCCCTCCTTCGACGAGTTTTTTCCTATCGACTTCAACACAACATCCATGAATTAGACTTAAGAACCAGTTAGTACCTTGGGACCTGCATGCCTCAATGGCATGCCTCCTCACTTCTAAAAACATGTTTACATCATTGACCTATGATTGAATGATTCCACGAATGTTCGACCTCAACTCATTTATTCACATTTGTTGGAATGTACTAGGGTACCTTGGGAGTCATTGACATCATGGGTGATTTCCCTCACACTTGTTAACGATTTACCTTAATGATCGGTAATCAAGTGATCTCTACCATCTTCGACATCAAAACATCTATTCACATGGCTATATTCATACCACATCGAGATTGGGACGAAGACCCTGGGTTGAGCATTCACTTTTTTATCTTTTTTTCCCAGACTGTGAAGGAGATCATTTGAGCATGCTAATATATATATTGTCACATAGATCCACATTGTATTGGTTCGTGGCAATGTTTTATCATCTCGTAGCTCCACTGTGTATTTTTCGTGACTTCGATCATTTCATGTCACGGAGGTATGGATCCACATTTGTATATTTGGTGGCCATATCCTTAGTCAATATTTTTCATGGATTCACAGTGTATTGTTCGGCGGTCATGCTTTCAGTCATCTCATATTCTGAGAATAGGTATTCCTGCATCAAAAATGGAACATATATTAATATTTTTTTATAGTTTTTTGCATCTTCTTCCAGGTTCTCCAACTCCATGCCCTTTCATTGAAGAATTGTAAAGTGTTTCGGCCATTAGTTTCTCTTCTGACCTCACACTTTAAGGAGAAATCTATTCCACACCAAAATTCTACACTTAAGTAACTCACCCTAAGTGTCGCAAGTGTCATGAAAGTGTCACATACACTAACACCATGAAAGAAAATTTGTAACAAACCCTAGTCAATGTGGAGGAGAAATATAGTATATGAAGGTCCAAATACTATGTGCACATGAATTAATTATTAATATTCATAAAAAGGAAATTAATTTAGTGTGAGAATCCACCTCACATTTGGTTTCCTATTTTCAAGGAGAGGTTGAGAATCTCATGGATGGTTGAGATATTTTCTCAAACCAAAATCCTGATTTGGTGGATCTTGAGAGATATTTCCTCTTTAAAATACTTGAGAGATATTTTATCCCTACAAATCTTGGAGATCCCATTTTAGTGGATCTAGTGAATGATCTTCTCCATGGTGGTTAAGCCTCCAAATCCTATATAATGGAGGATTTCCATGGAGAAGGGGAGAATGAAGGAAGCTTTTGGATATCAAACTTATGATCTTGGGAACATCATCCATGGGATGGACGAGGGGAACTTGGAGAATTTGTTGCAATATCATCCATGATTGTAAGTATCTCATTAAAGTTCTCATCAATATACTTTGCCTATTCCCTTCAATCTTGTGTATTATTACACATGTTTGTCTATTATAAATGATTTTTTTCAATATGATATTGTAGAGTAGGAGTTTTCTTGTTTCTCTTTGTTGTCCATTGTATTGTAGGCATCAAGATGTGCGAAATATTTTGGATATCAAGCTCAAATTGGAGCAATGAGGACAAACTCCAGAATTAGGTACGATCACCTTTTCTCCCTCTCTCTCTTTCCGATTGATCAAACAAATTTCAAAGGGATGTTAGTGTTCATTCGTATCTTTCTGTCTTGGTATTAGGGGTCTAGAATACAAGGGAAGATTCACATGTCCGTAGGAAAATTATTTTGTAACAATGTTCCAATCAATGATGTGAGTAGGGTCATGAATACATTTTTTCAATAATGAAACATGAAAAACATTATGATTTTTCAAATTAGCAAGAAGTACCAGTTGGTATGCCATAGGTCCAATTCAAGTTAAGACTTTGAATGGACCGCAAAACCTTGGTGCCGACTTGGAACAGTTCCCTAGATTTAATTATCTCTTTCTTGTTGACTTTAAGGTACACATGTTATCCTACATTAAATTTTTGATGCCATATTTTCTGATCTACATAGTTTCTTTGTCGATCTTGGGAAACCTTCAAATTCTATTGCACCATTTTTACCATACATTCCATTTCTTGGAGAATTTATGGCCCAACCATTATTATGTCAACAAGATTATCCCAACTGATTGGAGTTGTACACATTTTTCCATATAAAAATTCGAAGGGACTCATTTTTGTCGAGTCTTGATAACCATTATTGTATGAAAATTAGACTAAGTGTAGGTACTCTTCCCACTTAGTTGGTTTCATTCTTACATACATTTGTAACATGTATTTGATAATCTGTTTTGGACATTCTGTTTGTCCATCTATTTACGGATAATAACTTGTATTATTATTCAAGTTAGTTTCCAGACCTACAAACAATTCTTTCCAAAAATTTGATGTGAATTTGACATCTCTATCTGAAATCACCAATTTAGAAATTCCATGCAATCCAAATATCTGTTTCATAAAAAATTTAGCGATATTAATATCTTTATAAGTAGTTTTCACAAGTATGAAATGAACAGAATTACTAAATTTATCAACTACTACCATGTTTGAATCATTTTGTCTTTGAGTTTTAGGAAAACTTGTAATGAAATCCATCGAAATAATTTCCCATTTCTATTCTGGTATAGGTAAAGGCTGTAATAACCCTGTTGGATGTTGATGTTCATCATTTACTTGTTGAAAATCTAAGCATTTAGATAAGTATTTAGTTGTTTCAGATTTCATATTAGGTCAATAAAATTGTTTTCTCAAGGCCATTATCATTTTCTGATATCTAGGATTACCAAAATAGGGTTTTTTATAAACCTCATTTAGGATTATCAATTTTAATTAAGCACAATTTGGTACATAAATTATGTTTTTGAACTAAATAATAGTCCATTTCTGTTAATTCTGAAATCTGTACTATTCAAATTTCTTTCAATTTGCGGGATTCATAAAAAATTACGTGTTCGTCTTATGACAACACTCTACCTAATCCTTCTTTACTTGCATATAAACAAACGATAAAATATTTATAAGGATCAACCTCTTTAAGGATTGGTGTTGTAGTTAGTAAACCTTTCAATTTATCAAAATTGTCCTGGCATTTTTGAGACCAAATAAATTTCGCTCCCTTTTTTTGTAGTGATGTAATAGGATAGGCAATTTTTTAAAATCCTTCAATAAACCTCTGACAATAATCGGTAATCCCCATGAATGATCGTATGTCTACTACGTTATTAGGTACATGCCATTCCATAAAAGCTTTAATAATTTCAAGGTCTACTGCAATATCATCCTATGACATTACATGTCCAAATATTGTATCTTTCTTTGATAGAAGTTGTATTTATCGAACTTAGCATACAATTTGTGCTCCCTTAGAGTCCGTAGTACTATTTTCAAATGTTTCTTATGTTCTTATTCATATTTTTGATAGATTAGTATATCATCAATAAAGATCAATACAAATTTATCCAATTATAGGTTGAATATATTGTTCATTAAACACATAAAAAATTTCGGTGCATTAGTAAGTCCAAATGGGATTATTACAAATTTGTAATGTCTATAGCGTGTCTTAAACATTGTTTTATTTACATCTTCATATTTTATTATAATTTGTGATAACCTGACCTTAAATCCAATTTAGAGAATATTTTTTCTCCTCCAACCTGATCAAATAAATCATTAATCTTCAGAAGAGGGTACTTATTTTTAATCGTCATCTTATTCAATTTTCGATAGTCAATACATAATTGTAGTGTTCCATCTTTATTTTTGACAAATAATACTAGTGCTCCCCACGACGATACACTTGTTCCAATGTGTCATTTATCTAATAGTTCTTGTAGTTGGATTTTTAATTATCTTAACTAAGGGATGGTCATCCTGTAAGGTGCCTTTGACATTGGTACACATCCAGGTAGTAGATCAATAGAGAAATCTATTTCTCTCCTTGGATATAATTCTAGTATTTATTCCACAAATACATCATCAAATCCTCGAAGAATCGCAAATTCCTCTAAACTTGTTTTTCTTTCTTTCTCTAGCATATTTCTTACTTGAATAACATATATTTTGTATCCTTTACTAATGCAGTTTTTAAATTGCATTATTGATATTTTCTGACAGAAACTGATTTACTTCCTTACCCTATTTTTGGTATCCCACATTCATCTTTGTAAATAAATTATTTTTCATAACAGTTTAGTATAACTTTGTTCTCTTATAACCAATCCATACCTATAATTATGTCATATGAACCTAAAGGTAAAACATTTAAGTTTACCTTTGTATCTTGACCATTTATATTCATCTTACATTTAGGAATGAGTTCAACTAATTTCCTTTTTGTGCCTCTAGCTAATTCTACTAACAAGGATTTAGTAAGTTTTACCCTTCTTAGCTTGTTGGAGTCTACCAAAATTGGAGTAACATAACTTAAACTAGCTCCCGGGTCAATTAAAATATAAACTTTTTTGTCATGAATTTTACCTTCAATTTCCACAATGGTGGATTGATGATCTGTTTTCCTGCCATCTAAAGTTGCGTTGATTCTATGAATACTTTTTCCAATGTCTCCAACTGTTGAAGATTCTTGAATGTTCTAAACAATTTTGTTTGCATCATTTATTTATGGACAGTTTCTCAACAAATGTGGTTCGCCACATCCCCAACATTTCAATGGTTCTCTAGAATTTTCAGTTGTTTTCTTAAATCCCAAATTAACTAACTTATTTCCCTATACTTCTGGTGAATTTATGAAGGAATTATGTTCTTCATGTCCCTTGAACATATTATGAAATGGTGATGGCTTGAAACCCTTCTTCCTTTCATTTAGTTTATCTTGTTTATTTTCTCTCTGTGTCGTTGGATTTTCAGATCGTTGTTTCTACTATTCATAACATAGTATTTCCTTTCGCATCACTTCATTCAAAGTTATTGGATTATGAAACTCGATTCTATTCTTATATGAATGAGGTAAGCAACTTAAAAACCTCTAAAATTTCCCCTTTTCATATTTAATATAAGGTACAAACCATAGATGATTTTAGGGGCTAAATTTCGCTCATGGGCTAATTTTCCATGGTTTTTCCAAAAATGAGATTTGCTATTTTAAAAATAATTCGCCCAAATTCCATAGGATAAAATTATTTTGCCTTACAAATCGCCAAAATTTTATAAAATCTATATAAAATACTTAGAAATTTGAATATTTTTATAAAAATATTGCCAAACATTTATAGGTGACATATGAAGTATTAGTAATATTCGCCAAGGTTTCTACATTTTAAAATAAAATTCCATCCTTAAAATCATCCCTGGTACAAACCTCAACAATTCCATAAACTTGGTAATCAGATCCTCCATAGACATGTGTCCTAATTTCAGCTCATATAACTCTTTGGTTTTTCTCTCATAATAACTTTCAAACAAGTATTGTTTCTTAAAATATTTCTTAAAATCTGTCCATTCCATTTTCTTTTCCTTTAGTCCTTTGGCTAGTTTTAATTCATGCCACCATATACTAGATTTACCTTTCAGATTATAGATAATCATTCTTACTTTCATATTACTAGAATAATTGTAAATCTAGAAGTATTTATTTATTTCAAGTAACCAAGCTTCTTCCTCTTCACCAATTCTGGACTCTCCATCTAATCTAGAATTGGATCCAGGAGCTTGATGGGGCTTAGAAAGGCCTAAAAATAAAAGTTCTTAGAATGGATTCAAAACAGATGTGTGCATAGGCCTCATCGATACGAACCCAACGCAACTTGAAAGGGATCAAAAAGACATTGTATGCTCCTGATATTGCGATCTATTTATTTGGTCAAACAGGAAAAAAATGATGATTGTATAGTCCATACAGTCTGTATAGTGCCATGTGGCAGTTGACTGTACAAGCCATACGAACATACAACTGAAGTGGCAAGGCACATTTGGTGCTAACGTGGAAGCATCTGGAGGTGACACATGGCATGTTGACTAGGCCTACGAATTGATGACGTGTCGAGCAGGTACAGGTGGACCAATCTAGCAATGACACATGTCACCATTGCAAGGGTGACACGTGGCACACCAATACAGTGTACATACGAAATGTGGCAGAAAATTATTGGGCAACTTTGGTGACTGGGAAGCTGACAAGTGGATGGATGTTGGTTTGACACGTCAGTTGGTTCGCATGAATAATGTGGTGCCATATGGCCTAGTCATGGGCTACCACGTGGCACCGCTACATTGGTTTATTACTTGGAAACTTTTTTGGAGCACATGATTTTTAAATGTGTGACCTCCCACCAGGATAAGGGTTTGGCAGGGTCGGGCTAGTGAACCCATCCGCACATGTATCTTATTAACCATAGCGTGAAACATTTAGTTAAAGTTACATGCAAATCTGGGTGAAGGAGGTAAGGGCTGGAGTCTAGCCCCAGCCCGATGTCATGTGATTCCATACGTACATCTCACAATGCTCAACGCTACCCATCATACATTAGAGTTAAGGTGTGAGGGCTCTAGATTTCAATCACATCAACACTCCACATGACTCAGGCCTACACCTTTACACTCGACGCACGCATAAAGGGTTAGCACCCGATCGGGCGAGCTTGCCCACCGACCAGGGCACTCGTCTAAGGGCTACATCATCGGAGGGGATAAACTACCAATTATCACGTGTGTGTATGGGGCTTGACCATATGGGCCATGCACGTGACCAAGGTGCCAAAACCATCGAGGGGATTAACCGTCGAGTCCGAGTTTAGAGCGTGAGGCCACATGGGTTGCGCTAATAGGACCAGGAGCAAACGATTTGGGGGTTTCTCCCTTAAATATATGCATAAGTGGGTTTTTAACTTTATAATAGTGATTTCGTATTGATTTTATAAGCAGTTTTGGATATTTTTGGCCAATATTGGGGGATATTGGGGGGAAGTTGGGAGATGGTTACCAAATTCAGATATATAAACCAAGGCTTCTTGAATCCAAGGAGGAGATTCAGATCAATTTTATGCTAAATACTTGCCAATACAAAGCCATTTTTATTTAGAGAAGCTATTGAGGAGTGCACCTTTGCGGGTCATTTCTAGGAGCTCCGGTCATCCGATTTAAGTTCTGTTTCTTTTGTTGGGTTCTATAGATCTGGTAGAACAAGACCAACTCAGTTTGTAAACTTTTTGGCACTATTTTGATGTACTTTTAAATCTTCGAAAAGAAATAACAAAGCCTCACCCACTAAGACAAAGGCCAGGAGACGTAGGAGAGATTGTCGAACTTCATTATCACTTTGGTGTTCTATGGTTTGTTGTTCTTCTTGATTTATTTTAGATCTGTATATGTGCATATGGCTATGATGTTTCTTCTATAATTCTTCCTCTTTCATTCAGCTTCCGAAATGGTTAATAAACACATGCATAATAACTCAACCATTGTCATTTTAAAGGATCTTTTCAGATCACCATCAAACGTTGAAGGTTCAATTTTTTTAAACTCTCCATCTAAGTGATCCATATGTTTGCGTTTCTTTGTTGTAGACACTATGTTTTTAGTTATATGCGAGTCGTTAGAAGAGTTATTTTCTTTTTCTATTCCATGGTTGGATTCCTTTGAAGAGTTTTTGCTTACTTCCTCATCCACTTCATTATTCTTTGGGCTCTTTTTCATTGATATGATTTGTAACAATATCTAATTAATTTATTTCTTGATGATCTCCCTCTTTTTTTAGTTTTTCATTATGAGTCTTGAATGTTTGCAAATCTACGATAATATTCCTCATTGTTTCCAACACCTGGGTTGTTAAACTACTCGCATCGAACATAATATTTTCCTGGTAATGCCCTTAGACCTAAGCGTTGTAACCTCATATATCATATGTAATGTGCCTCAAAATTTACTACTCAAAAAAAAAATTTAATTAAAATAATAAAACATTAACCCTAATGCCATCGTGAGCATAGATTCCTCAATGTGCTTGAACCTTCTATCCCTAGACTTATCCAAGGTCATTACCTTCTTTCTAACTAAAGCTTATATATAATCTCGACATATAACATAAATCTAAATTTCGGTTTATAAGTTTATCTAAATAAACCTTTATATATATGTGATACCCAACTATACTCAAAACTTTGTTTATGTAGAAACTCTCAAATGTCTAAAAGTATCTCATGGGTATCATGGCCAAGGTCGAATGATTTAAGTTTTCTCCATGGATGACTTAAGGTTTTGTGATATTAATGGGTACAAAGATGTTGTAAACAGATTTCAAGTGACAATTTTGATGGTGAATTGACTATAGTACCAAACCTACCCACTATGCAATGAATAGAGTTTACTCCTTGACTACTACCAGGTGTCCCATGCCAATTGCAAGAGTTCATGTTTCAAAATTCACATGGATCTCCATACCTCTTACCGAAAACAATACGATTCCTCAAAATGTGAAGGTACTAGTTGAGGGCTCGATGTATTCTCCTGGGAAGACGTGACTGAGGTGTAGTATTCTCCTATCTTCGGTATTCTAAGAATTGTGTTGTTCTTTCTCTTTTCATTTTCTTTGTAGTCTGGTTCCTCTATTCTATGAATTTTTGGTAGCGGATCCCTGTAACAAATTTACCATATAAAAAAATAGAAGGTGTTTGCTACTAACCATGTTTCAGGTAAGATATCAAAGTGGTTAAGAAGGGAAAATTCTTAAATTCACTAGTGTTTGTTCTTTAGAAAAGAAAGAAACTATGTTCTGCTATACTCATCCTTGTAACCGGGTGATATTTTTTCCTTGGTTCAGTCCCAGTTTACGAGAACGACAACACTTCTTTGATTTGTTTAATATGGTAATCCTTTTATTGAAAAAATTACGCCCTTAACCTCACGATACGGATCATTCGAGTATCCTGGTAGCCCGTAAAGGAATATGGTGGGTATCTTTTCATAGAAAAAATCCTTTGTTTACTACATTCCTTCCTGTCCTGTATTCATTTATTTATCAAGAATTTTTATTACTAAATCTTCATTCCCAAATCGTGAGAAGTTTAAAGGTTAAGGAAATAACAACTTCACGATTTTTCGCTGAGTCTCCAGGGGTTTACTTCCTATACTTACAGAATGAAGCTTGGCTGCGTTTATTATAGGATTTTGACCAAATAAATTCACCATTGTATATTGTATTTATAGTACTTAATTTAAGATATCTTCCAAGAAAAATTTGCTAAGTTTACTGCAACTATTACACAGTTTTATTCCTTGATTATTGCTGGCAATTTTACCTTTGATATTTCCAGTGTCCGGGCTTTAAAGTCATATTAATATTTAAGGTGATGCATACAATTTATATTAGTTTTGATCTGGTGTAAAATTACTTATATCCATGCAAAGACTAGCCTCATTCTGTTATCTCTCCCGTAATATTCTTAGTTTCTTCATATTGCCTGTATGGTTTGTTTTTTTCTGAGTCTTATATACAAATAAATTTAAAATTTTCTCTTACTTAAAATGCTCATGTTGTTTTGTGGAAAGATTCTCCCCTAAGAAATTCTTATCAGAGAGGAAATATTTTATTTTGTTGTGATTTTGTACTCCAGAATAGGAAAACTATCTCAGATGGGTTGTTATCGCATTTTCACAATTCTTGAAGTTAGAAGGATGACTTATTTATTTTCCCAAACTTCTGGTGGTCAATTGACATGAGTTCAAACAATTAAAGTTGGCCAGGTAACTAAAGAATACTAATTGTTTACGATTCCTTCATTTCTTAGTTAACTATCTATGTTTTAATGCATCTAGTAAAAGTTTTACTTGGGTGATATGTTAATTATGGGTTCATTTTTCTATTTCGAGGAAACCCATCAGACAATCAAGGAAAAATAATCCACGGTTCTTGTATCGTTGGCTTCAAACAATATTGGATTCAACTTGAAAGGGGCAGCACAAGTATATCTTTTATTTAAAGACAAAGACACGTCCCCATCATGGTGATTTGGGGCATATGGAAATACAAGAATAAGATCTTATTTGAAAACTGGCAAAGATAAGACTCTGCCATTATAAAGATAAGACTCTGCCATTATAAAGAAGATTGTTTTCTCAATTCAAGAAATTCAAGAAGATAACAAATCAGATAAGCTGGATTTCATCTTAAATCCTATTTTTTTTATGATTCTCCAATAGGCTTTTTTGATGGGGCAGCCTCAAGATATAAATGTGGCATTGGTTTATATATTAAAATCAGCAATGTTCACAACTACAAAGGCTTTTTAGCAGGAGGAGAAGGAAACAACATGAAAGCTGAACTTATGGGATTGTGGGGTCTTTTACATTTGGCAAAAACTCTGACTTTGAATAGATTAATGATAGCAGGAGACTCCAAAGCTACCATTGACTGGATTAAAGGTGCCACAAAACTCAATTGTATCTATCTCAAACCCTGGCAGCAGAAAATAAAAGCACTCCAAGAGCAGTTTGAAAGTGTTAAATTCATCTATGTGCATAGAATTTACAGTCAAATTGTTGATCAACTATCAAAACATGCGTTAAATTGCCCCCCGGGATTGCTTTACCTTGAGGAGATTTCAAACAAAGCTAAAGTGCACACAGAGAAAATACCATTGTTCTAATCACAGCATGTTTTCACAGTCATCATTCTTGATACTAGTCTTTGTTATGATAATGTATTAAACAAGTCAGCAAGTCATCTGCAAGGAGAAATTAGATACATGTAGCATATAGTCAAGATATCTGAAACTTTTGTTTTTCTCATAAAGATATATGAAAATAAAAGTGAAATATCAAAAATATGTAATTATAATATTTTCACCTTATTCTTTTAATAAAATAGCAGTGAGAATGTTTTTTTCCTAGTGAAAAAATATATATATATATCCTTTATTTAATTGATTCTTATTAGTCAAGCGTTATTTGATTTTTTTTTTGTACATTCAACCGGTAACTTATCTTTCTTGCAAGCGCAGATCTCATACCTTGGTTACACATGCGAAAAAGAATAGGTCCTTTAGACAAACAAAATGGTAAGTTAGCTAGCCCGAGTTAAAACTTGTTCGCCTTCAACTAAATTTTCTTTACAACTTTATTAATCTCAGTTATTTTGGCTGTAGGTTAGATTTTGTTAATGTTCCCTCAAGTTCAATATCGTTAGAGAGGTATTCGAGTTTCTGTGCGACCTATTCCCCTTCTAAATAATTTCAATGTCTTATTTGTTTTCCATAATTAGAAAGAATTTTCTATGGTTATTCATTAAAGGGAAGGTTGAATATATATATATATATATATATATTTATTTATGGTCTTGCCATCTATTTTTACAAGATAAATATTTTTGTTTAAGGGTACTGAAAGTTATTTATAAAATATAGAGTTCATTTTTTGTTTTTCTACTTATCTCTGAGTTTATAGACAAAATCCCATTAACTTCTTTACTGGGATTATTAATTATACTACCCTCCTTTATAAGTATGTTTTCATTATCCTGACTTTTCCTCATTTATGGACTGAATACAAAACCCTTAGATTTTATGTGTGATTCAAAAAATCAATTAATTAACCTTCAACACTTTCTATATATATTCGACTATATTCAGAGTAGATTCATATTTGTCTGAGTGATGAATTTTCAAGCCTTTAATATATTATTTCAAAACTTCCATGGGTTACTATAGTTGTATATTAACAGATCTATAGTACTATAGTATGATAAATTATCACTAGCATAGCATAGCACATAATTGTGCTTGATCAACCTCAATAGGCGATAACAATAAAAGGTTATTTCTTAACACGTCATAGCACAAGAAGAAAGATCGTCCACATTCATAGCACCAAGGATTATCACGCGTTGGTAAAAATATCTGGATATGGCTAGCTGAAAAAAAACAAAAGGAGGTATAATTATAAATGGCCTTGTTTAACTGTTCTACGAAATAGATTTTTCATGAGAATCCGACGACATAAATTTGCACAAAATCAATATTTTTTGTTGTTTAAAATCCATTTTTTCATTCATAAATGGATTGAGTATGATGAAAAACCCCAAGGGCACTTGGATTATATAAAAGTAATCACTCATATCTATGGATATAACAATTTATCACTGTATTTTGAGAAAATGTCCCTGGAAAATATCACCATTTCTTAGAACGTTTAAACTACAACATTAGAAATAGCCACCTAGTAAACCCCACATACCAGTAAAAATTGAAATTTGTTTGCACTAGGAAGCCTGTAAAATTTCTTTTGTGAATTATTAAACCTCATGTCCTGGGTTAACCGAGATTGTCCAATGCAATAAAACTTAGAAATATGCGAAACAAACACACTGTGACGCTACGCTCACTTCTATATTAATTAATGAAGACTGGTAACATTCTTATATAGGAAACTAACCTACTTAGTCTATGAAATGTAAACCACAGATAACTGGAATCTCTATTCAGTGAAGTAGAGTTCAACTATGCTAATCACTCTTGTAAACTGACTCTTGTAACCGACACTTACAACTAACGCTTACAATTGGCACTTACTCCATTATTTCCTAGTCTTTCCTTTAATGGAGAATGAATTGACTTCTACACCTAACATCTCCCTAAACAACTCAAACTGAATCTTTCCAAGAGGCTTAGTGAAAATATCAGCAGCATTTTCACTAGTATTACAATACATACGAGATATTTCATTTGACTACAACTTTTCTCTAACAAAATGAAACTGAGCTTCAACATGCTTTGTCCTTGCATGAAAAATTGGATTCTTCCCAATATTGATTGAAATTTGATTATCACATTTGATCATCGTAGGTTCCTTTCGTTCTTCTCCAACATCTTGAAAAAGTCTTCTTAACCAAACAACTTCACAAGTTGTTGCACATAAGGCTTTATATTTTGCTTCAATAGAAGACAAAGATACAATAGGATATTTTTTATTGCTCCATGAAACAACCCTGGATCCAATGCCAAACACATATCCAGTGGTTGATCTTCGGTCATCCGGATTACCAACCCAATCAGAATCTGAGTAACCTGTCAACTCAACATCAGATGCACATTAGTATATTTAATACGATAATCAAGTGTTCATTTTAGATACTTGAGTACTACCTTTGTTGCATTCCAATAAATTTCATGAGGTTTCGCCATAAACTCACTTAGCACACTCAGAAAATATGCAATATCAGGTCTGGTTGTGGTGAGATAATTCAAAGTACCCACCATCTGTCTATACACAGTGTCATTCACCTCCTTCGAACCGTCATAAAAAAATGTTTCACATTCTGCTACATGGGAACACTAGAGGACTTATACTGATCCATTTTAAATCTCTTAAGTATTTCTCTGATATACTTACTCTGACAAACAAAAGTTTGGCCTCCATTTCTCCAAACTTCAAGAACTAGGCAGTAATGTAACTGAACAATATCTTTCATTTCAAATACCTGTGAAAACTGCTCCTTGATTTCATCAATTAATTTCTCTGCATTTTCAATAATTATCAAATCATCAACATATAAGGAAATCAATACTATATACCCCTGCTCATCAAATTTGGTATACAAATTTGGATCACTTTTGCTCCTCATAAAACCTTGTTGAATAAAGAAAGAGTCTATCTTCTCATACCATGACCTAGGAGCCTGTTTTAATCCATATAATGTTTTCTTTAACTTACACACTAAGTGTTCTTTCCCCTTTACCACAAACCCTTCAGGTTGAGTAAGGTAAACCTCTTCCTTTAACTCACCATTCAAAAATGTAGATTTAACATCTAACTCGTGTAACTTCCAATGGTACTTTATAGCTAAAGCAATTAACTTTCTGATAGTATTCAATTTAGCTACTGGCGGAAATGTTTCAGCATAATCAATACCTTATGTTTGTGAATACCCCTTTGCAACCAGTCTAGTTTTATATTTGTCTATACTACCATCTAATTTAAATTTGGGTTTGTATATCCATTTGCATCCAATGGGATTTTTATGTTTAGGCAATTCAGTCAATTCCCAAATATTGCTTTTCATCATAGATTCATATTCTTCCTCCATTTCATTTCACCATTCATCATGTTCATTGGCTTCATCAAAATTCATGGGTTCTATGATATTTGAAATGCTACTCATTAGGGCATAGTCTTTATACCTCTCAGGGAGTCGAACCTGTCATGAAGATATTCTCAACTGATTATCTTCCTCCCCACTTTGTGAAGATCTGTTTTCACCTTTAGGTGAACTGTGACTGCTTGAATTGTCCATATCATTGAGTAGTCCTTCTTGTTGTTGTTTCTATTGTCATTGCAGTTGTGGTTGCTATTGTGGTGGCTATTGTTGTTGTTGTTGCTCTTCTTTAACTCCTTCATAAAGAAGTCTATGGCATTCCTCATGACTTTTGTCGTCATGATTTCCTGCTTCTTGCTCATGGAAAAATACATATCTACTTGCAAATACTTTGTGAGTAGAAGGATCAAACAATTTGTATTCTTTGAATTAAGAACAGTACCCAATGAAAATACATTTAATGGATTTAGCATCGAATTTCTTCCTATTCTCCTTTGGAATATGAGCAAAAGCCTTACACCCAAATACTTTCAAATTATCAACTGCAGGTTTGGAACCATACAAGGCTTCAAAAGGAGTAGCATTATCAAGACAGCTTGTTGGACTTCTCTTATTTAAATAGACTGCAGTATTTTGGCTTCAGCCCAAAATGCATTTGAGATGTTCTTACCTTTCATCATATTGCGTGCACACTCTACCAGAGTCTTGTTTTTCCTTTCAGCGAATCCGTTCTACTGTGGAGTGTGAGGTACTGTAAACTACTGTACTATTCCGTGATCTTTGCAATATTTGTTGAAGCCTCTTGATTTATACTCTCCCCCTTGATCTGAACGGAGGATTTTGATGGATTTTCCTGTCTGTTTTTCCACTATGGTTCTGAATTCCTTAAAGTACTCGAAAACATCATTTTTTCGTCTAAGGAAGTAAACCCATGTGTATCTCATGAAATCATCAATAAATAACAGATAGTAGAATGCACCTCCTAAATACCTAGTATGCATAGGCCCGCAAACATCAATATGCATAAGATCTAACACATCTCTATTTTTCCTATAAGGATTAGAGGGGAATTCATCTATGTGCCTCTTTCCTAATGCACATCCATCACAAGAAAACTTCTCATTCTTTAACATGGGAAGTCCTTCAACCATATTATTTTTTTGTGATAACAATAAATCAGGATGATTGATGTGTCCATACCTTTGATGCCAAATAATCTCTGTTGGCATAGTTGCAGAAGTCAGTGTGTGTTGTGCTTTGCTGGTAACATCAAGTTTGTATAGGCCTACTTCTTTGACTCCCATTGCAACAGTTTTGAAATGGTCCAATAGATCCTTCACTATGCAATGACTCTAGAAGAACTCAACTTTCAAGTCCTGAACTGTAATGGTGGACACGGAGATCAAATTTTTCTTTATTCCTGGCACATAAACAACATTGTGATTGTGGCGAACTGTACCATTCGGCAATGTCACGGGAATGTCTCCATATCCATTGATCCGATGAGCACGGTCATCACCAAGAGATATGCTCGCTCCATTCTGTGTTTCTTTAGAATTAGTATACCACATCTTATTGCATGTCATATGTATTGATGCTCCAGAATCCACAAACCAGGCATTAGAATCATCCATTTTAGCACATAAAGAAGCATTACACACAAACAACCTAAGATCTCATGATTCAAAATTTGGGGGTTCATCAATATCATCACTAGCAATAAATAATCTGAGATCATGATTTGACGATTTTTCTACATAATGACTTGAATGTGTTGTAGGTTTGTTCCTAGCCTCATCACTTTTCTTCTTATGACATCCTTTAACAATATGTCCAGGTCGACCACAATAAAAACAACTCTTTGACTCATCCCTGTCAGATTGCATACCTTGATTTGGAGATTGTCTTCTCTGCGATGAACTACCTCTCTGCCATGAACTGCCTCTCTGCTATGAATTGCCTCCTTTGCCTCTTTCTCTTGATCTCCCTCTTGCAGATCTCTTATTTGACCATAGTGCCAAATATTTATTGTGACACTTCAGATTCCCACGCGTCTCTTCCTCTTGCAGCAAAATACCTGTCAATTCTTAAAACGTAGGAGGTTTCTCCCTTGCTGCGAGACCTGTTATGAACATATGATAATATTCTAACATACCATTTAAGGTAATAGTGACCAGATCAGTGTTGGAAACAGTTTCCCCTATATTTACTAGCTTGTCTTTCGCCTCTTTAATACGACCCAAAAATGAACTAACAGATTCATTTCCATCCATCTTAATACCTAGCAATTTAGTTTTCAGGAACAAAATGTGATTTGTGTTGCTAGTTTCATACAATGCTTTAAGCATTGTCCATGTTGCAGCAGAAGTTGTAGCTTCTCTAATATGTGGAATTATAATATCTTTAACATACATGCGCAACAATACCTTTGCCTTGTTTTCGCGTTTCTCCCAATCTTGGATTTGTGTTGTTGTCGCACCTCTAGCCGCATCAGGTTTCACTTCAGTTCCCTTCGCAATGTTCCAGACACCATAGCCTTTCATGAGCGTCTGCATCTTGAATTTTTGGTTGATAAAATTTGAGCCATCTAGCTTGTTGGCTTCGTTGAGGTAGGTCTCTTCCAGCGGATTCTCCATCTCTGCAAGTTTATGCTCGTACAATCCGTGTATCACCAAACACACTTCAATCCTGAAGGCAGTGAATCACCAAAAATATCAAAATTTCGTCAAGTTTTAACCTGTGCTGAGCAGTCCATCGCTCTGCCTTCGAATCCACTGATCCAACTCTACGTCTGTTATCATATTTATTAAAAGAAATATAAAAAAACCTTTCTTAACACTTCATGTATATATATAAAAATATAAATTTCTTTTAAAAAGAACTTTTCCTTGAAAGAAATCTTTCCCCTTTTTTTTCTTAATATATACATCCATCCACCTTTTAAATCATTTAAATCACTTGGCCATACTTGGCCATCCATTAAAAATGATATGAAATCGTGAATGGAGAAGGCCCCTTCAATGCTTTAAAAAACAAAAACTCAAGCTTTACCCTTACTCTTCAACTTCACATTTAAAAAAAAAAAAGTAAAGCTCCCTTTTCAACTTCACATATAAAAAATAAAGCGTTACCCTTACGCTTCAACTTCACGATTTATCATATACGCTCCACATCAATTATAAACACTTTTCCAAACTCGCAGGTGTACACACTCGCGACTTCACGGTGTGCAGACTCACACTCGCGACTTCACAGATCTTGGAGATGATTTCCAGCCAGAAAAAGGAGGCATCTTTTCTTAGCGCTCTACGCTCTCTTCCAACAAACTCACGCTTCCCACCAGGAATGTTGACGGCCTCCTCAGCTCGTGATGACTTCAAGAACCCATGGGGGAAAATGTTCCTTACGCGTGTGTAGACACAAACGTTTCCACACCTCACGCTACAGTAGACTGCGGGGAGTCCGCACCTCACGAGTTACTTGGGTACGAAAATCTTTAAAGCCTTCGGCATTGCAATACACAACTCAAACATGGAATTCAGTAGTATGCCATTGCACCCTTCCAGAGGAGGGACCTGCGGACCTCTATAAATTTACGCACCTTACCCGATGGCTCTGATACCAACTTAGAAATATGTGAAACAAACACACGGTGAGGCTACTCTCACTTCTATATTAATTAATGAAGACTGATTACATTCTTATATAGCAAAATAACCTACTTAATATATGACATGCAAACCACAGATAACTTGAATCTCTATTCAATGAAGTAGAATTCAACTATGCTAATGACTCTTGTAAACTGACTGGGGCTTACAACTGACGCTTACTCCATTATTTCCAAATATAAATACATTAAATTTAACTCAATACAATAAATATATTAAATATAATGAAACTCAATAAATATATTAAATACATATTTAAAAAACACAATGAATATATTAAATTATATGTTTAACACATTTATACAACTGAAATCAATGTATTAATATATTAATGTGATGGTTCAATGTATTGTGAGTAAATGCATTAAACAATTAATGATTAATGATGCGTTTAGTAATATATTAATAAAGACAAAGTACTATATTAACAAAGTATTATATTAATAAAGATAGGCATAGTTAGGGTTAGAGTTTTGGTGGCATGCCTCAACATATTTTTATTTTTTTTTAATGTGATGAAGTTAAATTGAAACCTTGATAGTACCAGAAAACGTGAAAACGTAATGCACAATACAATCTCATGGTCAAACAATTCATCAGATCTGGTGTAGGGATCACATGCCTTACTATTCATATCTAGTGTAGGGATAGCATGCCTTACTATTCTTTAAGCGGTGTGCAAAAAGACACAGAAGAAGAAAGGTCGAGTTTAAGCACCAGTCCTTACTATTCTTTAAGGGGTGTGCAAAGAGACGCGATCAAAGAAAGGTCATGTTTAAGCACCAACTCGCAGTATTGGAAAGGGGTAAAAGGGTTACCTCGATCTTCATCTATCAATTGTGGAATCATTATTTGAGTTGTACCTAGTAATATATTTATAAATACATATTTATAAATACATAGTATTATTTTAACAAAGACTAGTATTACATGCATAATTAGTGTTAGGGTTTTGGTGGCATGCCTTGAAATATTTTTTTTTAATGTGATGAAGCTAAATTGAAACCTTGATAGTACTAGAAAACATGAAAACGTAATTCACAATACAATCTCATGGTCAGAAAGTTCGTCTGGTGTAGGGATCACATGCCTTACTATTCATATCTAGTGTAGGGATCGCATTCCTTACTATTTTCTAAGGGATGTGCAAAGAGACGTGGTTGAAGAAAGGTCGAGTTTAAGCACCAACTTCCAGTATTGTCAAAGGGGGAAAAGTTTACCTGGATCTTCATCTATCGATTGTGGAATCATTATTTCAGTTGTACCTAATCATAGTGGAGACCCACTCAAAATATAAAATGTTAATTGATGTTGGAATCCTAAAGATTTAATGGGACTCCATCCAAACATATAAAAGTCTCCACAAATATCAAATTAAATTAGATTGATTCGCTTATCGTGTACATGAACTCTTAACAAAGACAAAACAAAAACAAACAAAGTGTAATTATTAACAAAGATATAGATTAATATATCTTCATAAAACTAAACCAAACATTTTTTAACCAGTTCCCTCTGCTCATCTCCGGTCTTTCTTTTATTAACTCCTTTATGGTGCCTTCATTCAACTACAATCCTCATCCTCGTGTGAAACCACACAGAAACATAAATGAAAACGCGTCCCTCTAATGCTCTCTAGTCTTGTCTTTCTTTGATTCACTCCTTTATGGTGCCTTCATCCAACTACAATCCTCGTCCGCTTGTGCAACCACACATAAACATAAATGAGAAGGGAAGAAATGGACCATGATTGTTTACATAATCATGAAGACACCGATGGAAGTGCTAGAGGTAAAATGATCGGCTGTAAAAAGAGATTAGTGATAACTGTCCACACACTCACATGCTCAAGTTGAGAGATTAAATAAACACTCACAAATTGAGTGAGTAAATAAACACGTAGGAAGAACTGGTAAGCGAAGGCATGGTGAGAAAGTAAAACGCTTGGAGAGTACAACTAGGTGGATAACTCACCAACGGTGCTTTAGCATGTAGAGCGAGTGAGAAAGTAAAAACTTATGCAGACCATTCATAGATGAACGGACACCTTTAAAAAGAAGTGGGAAAAGCCCTAGTAAAAAACCTAAATGTACTAAAAAAACTAAATCATAGTAAACCCACTAAAACACCTTAATTTAAAGTGAATTTTTATTGTGATATTAATAACTTTAATCACCTATTTTAATGACGAACTAACATTTTTTGTCATGCAAGGAAGTTAATGCTTCAAATCACATCCTCTCATTTAGTGTGACGACCAAGAATATTTCAAGCATGTGAAATTGTGTCCATTAAATGCCAATCTATGATTAAAATCCTATTAAATTAATTCTACCCCTTAAAGTTCATAATCATACTTATGTAAAAAAAAATCCATCTCTACGATTTAACAAATATTTAATAAGCAAGTAAAAAAAAGAATGAAACTGTAGATTATACATATGTGAACCCAATGGAAAAATCATGTTCCACCCAATAGATGAAGAACATCCAAAATTAATTGTCTTGATCACCCCCTCGCCTAACCATGACTCCATAAGGGAGAACTGAGCTCCACTCCTTAGCCAATGTACCTCTATACAGTTCAAAAAATCATTTTCCTAACATCGTTAGTGCTCACACAACAAACATTTCTTCCACAACATACTAAGCATCATCTTGCCTCCCACATATGTTGTATATATCCTTCCCCTTTTCCTAGGAATTTTCTTAAATCCATTTCTCTCCTTGTAAATTAACAACTTTACAAATCCCTTATTTTAAACCAGCTTTGAGTTAACTCAAACATGTTCCTCACTCATGGATTCATAGTGGGCTATTTTTACGCTGGATTTTCCTTCTCTTTCCTGCATTAAATATATTAAAATTTATGTCTCTTACATATTTCCATCAAAGAGGACACTTGGAAAGTCAAACTCTTGCTCAACAGCAGTTAAATGTCTTAATAATACTAAGTACAAATTTCCATAAATGGAAATTATTTTCAAAAAAATAAAATGTTTTAATTCTTGAGGATATCACAATTTCGTTTACAATACCTATATAGTGGTTTTGGACTCTATGTATGGTCCCTAAGCTCTAAAACCCATCTTTTAACCTCTAATAATTTCATTTTCATGATTATACCATTTCTAGGGCTTTGAACCCATTTATAGTGCATAAAACGCTATAATGGTGGCAGTATTACATTCATACTCTAAATGTTCCCTTTACAAGGCCTTTATGCATGATTCATGAGCTTTAAAAGTATAGGCCCTACGACACCAATGTTCATCCTTGGACCATGGCCAATACCATGACACCTATCCTTATTGTGCCAAACCTTGTAATACCATTCATATTACACTCATGGGCGAAAGATACCCTTTACAAGGTTTATGTGGTGGTTTCAAACCCCATGTATGGTCCATGAGCTCTAAAAGTATCTTTTGTCCCTAAGATGTTAGTTTTTATCTTTATATGATGCCCATGGCCTAAAAAATTCATCTCTAATTTTCAAAACCTTACAATGGTCCACATATCGACATGGTCAATGTCCAAAGGCCCATTTTTGGTATGAAAATACTCTTAAAGGAGCCCATGTCTCACTTGGAGGAGAAATATCTTATCTAGAGGGCATATATGGTGAATAAATACCTCATTCATAGACCATGATCCCTGGAACCTTCATTTAGGACCTAATTCCCTTTTATCCTCCATAAACCATGGTTAAGAGACTAACATCCATCCCTAGTGTGAAAAACCTCCTCTTGGTGTTCATAGCTCATTCAACTAACAAAGATCCATTTTAGAGGGTGTGAGTGCTATTGTGAGGCTACATTCAGGAACAAAACCGTAAAATATTCATTTGTGGGTTAATTCCTTTGATTTCCTCACCTTACAATGGTCAAGACCTTGGGAGCCATACTTGGTGCTTAAAACCTCCTAATGGAACGCATATCTTGATCTTAGGCCAAAGATCTCCTATAAAGAGATTGTATGGTGGGTTAATGATTCGTTCATGGATCATTGTCATTAAAATATTAATTACAGAAAATACCGATAATTTTCCTCCCACAACCATGGTCAAGTCCCTGAGATCCATCCCTTATGTGTGAAACCTCCTAATGAATCCCATATCCCATTCAAAGACTAGATATTTTAACTAGAGGATCTGTGTGGTAGTATAAGGCCTCATTAATGTACTATTAGCCCTATAAGATCAATTTAGGGCCAAAGTCCCATACTTTCTCCTTCTACCACAAACAAAGGCCACGAGACCCATCCCTAGTGAAAAATATCCCAATGGGACATTGGATGAGGTAGAGAAAAATTCAGTGAGTTGCAGATTATTGTGTGAGGAATCATAGATCTAGGAGGGTCATTGGTTGAGTTTGGAAGAAGTATTGGTGTGAATGTGCCTAAGGCATATAAGTTTTTTGAGGTGACTCATTGTACTTGGAGAAATTTCGACGGTTCATTGGGACATTTGAGGACTACGAGTGTGTTGGCCACACTCATCATAGATGTTGAGTCGCAAAGAGGTGATTTGATGAAAGGAGTTAAGTACTTTCCTTTGTTTGGAGGATTGTGTGGACAAGCATATTACAGCATGAATATATTTCTTGGGCATGGGAATTTCTCTAGTCTTGGGTAGCATGGTTGAGGGTGAAGCCTAACCATTCCAAGACATAGATAAGTAGAAGCAATAGCAAGGTCGGGTGATGTAGTAGTGGGGAAAATGCAGTATGGAGGTGCAATTATTGGTGCATATGGGAAGTTTCATATCCAAAGATGTAGATGAAGATGGGGAGAATTCGACCAAGGAATCAAAACTTGTGGAATTGATCCCAGTTTCAGTCACAAGGGTAGAGTTGGTTGGACATGAAGATGCAAAATGATTTCTCTTGAATCTTCATTGAATTAGATGCAATGTGGATTGTGTGTAGTAAATTGGCTAAATGTGGCCTGAGGTGGAAAGTGGAGTCAAGTTGTCGCAGATGACATTGTTTTGGGGTGACTTCATAGTGCAAAAAGGTGAGGGAGGCCTTTCCTTCGTCTAATATTGTTGTGAAAATGGACTGAATTGTTGAAGGTTGATTGAGATGGATTTTGGTGGCCTCCCACCTATTCCAACTGACTCATTTTGGCATTTTTCCATGTAGTGTCCCCAAGGCCGAGCCCCATAGTAAACCATGTTTTGAAAGGAATTGTAATTATGTTTTATAGGCTGGTGAACCAAGTTTTTATAAGCTGGAGGCTTATGTGTTGTCAGGCTAGGGAGTCTGAGTGTTGAAGGCCAGAAGCCTGTTGTTGTATATGTAATCACGCAACACAATTAATAAAACATAAACACCACCCTGTGTAGACCGACCACGATGAATGAGTGAAGGGGGACTAAGAATCCATAGAGTGGGCAAGGAATTAGGGGCTAGAAGGTGGGAAAAAGGGGCTAATTATTGAGCCTAGGGGCTAAGCCTAGGGGGCTTAAGCCTGGGAATAATATTTTAATATTATTCCAAAAAGACATGTGCATTTTATGCTTTATCCTAAGTTCCTAACCATAAGAAAGGTGATGCATGTCGAGGAACACATGCAGTTTCAAGGGTGACAAGTGTCCACCCTAATGCATGCAAATAAAACAGACAAGGTAAGCCGTGAAGGCTCTCTCTCCTCCATTCAACCCTGGACTATCTTGAGCGTGAACCGTGTGACCTCTTTAAAAGACCCTCGTGCAATTCTGAAACGGGGAAAAAGCTTGTGTTTGTCTCTGCAAATCCATGTACACCCTCTGTTCTGAGCAGGGATGATTTTAGGGGCTAAATTTCGCTCATGGGCTAATTTTCCATGGTTTTTCCAAAAATGAGATTCGCTATTTTAAAAATGATTCGCCCAAATTCTATAGGATAGAATTATTTTACCTTTAAAATAGCCAAAATTTTATAAAAACTAAATAAAATACTTAGAAATTTGAATATTTTTACAAATATATCGCCAAACATTTATAGTTGACATATGAAGGATTAGTAAGATTCGCCAAGGTTTCTACATTTTAAAATAAATTTTCATCCTTAAAATCATCCATGGTTCTGAGAGATGAGAAGACTGTGTTCGCTTTCTGATAAGATCGGTTCATCCTCCCTGTTCTGCACCAGAGAGTCTGTGTAATTCCCTGCAGAAATTTCTTGTCACACAATTCTGAAAATCAACACAGTGAGACCTTGCCGCCATTGTTGAGTTTGTTTGAGAAGTTTGAGTTTGTATTCACGGTTGACTGTAGTGGTCATGCAGAGATGGATTGTGCGTGATTTGTTGTCCAGTGCAGGTGGTAATTGATCCTGTGAATTCCCTCGCTCCAGGAGAGGGAGGTGGTTGTGGTTAGAAGAGGTAGGTTGTCAGGCCTGCGAGAAACTCCTTCCAGGTGAGAGAGTTTGTTGGGATGTGGTTCCCTCTAGAGAGTGTCCAGCACCAGCTTCAGGCTCTGAGACTTCCTGATCCGGCATGTTGCCGAGACCCAGAGAGGGAGGTTAGCACCGACAGACTGTGCTTGTGAAGGTGTATACTCCCGGGCGGAACAGGCATGTGGGGAATGAGAGTCTGGTAGTAGTGGGCGTAAGATGGCATCTTGGGAAGAACCCTTCTAGATTGTATGTGTTGTTTTCCCTGTAACCTCAGCCTAGCCTAGGATTCCTTGTCTTGGGGTGGAGATTAGTCCCAGCTCGAGGGTGACCCACTGCTGAGCTGATGAGCAGTGTGGTCTAAGGCTGGGAGGTTCATGGAAGGCCTGTACTTGGTTGGTGGAATCTACCACTATTAAAAAGATAAATATGTGTTTATGTTTTAATCATGTTTCTGCATGACTCTTCTGCTTATGTTATCATGATTTCCGCTGTGTATTTGAATTAATATGAAAAGCTAATTGCTTGTTGATTATGGAAGTAATTCATATGAATACTCTGTGTTGAATGTGTTTATGGTTTAAATGCATGTGGGTTAAATAACATCTGTATGATTTATGTACAAAGTGGTGTTATAGTCTTCTTTTAAGAGATACTAAACCTTAGTAGCAGAAAAGGTGAGCTACATTCTAGTTTGGCAGTTTTTTTGTAGTTTTCGGGTCCGTGACTTCCGGCGTCGTTTTGAGGTCCTAAACAACGTTTTTAGGGCTCTCCATAGTCAAAATATAGGCGAAGTTAGAGTCTCATGAAAACATGTGTATTCCTCAAATAGACCTTTCCAACAGGATATCGTGTGCCTAAAACGAAGATCGTATGAAAAAGTTACAACCTCGGGAAGTTGATGTACTAACTTACCCAATTGGGGCCCACATGACTTTTGGCGCTTCATCTCCTAGGGTTAGGTTTTTTGGTGTCTAGAGTTTTTGACATTCCTGTTTATTGTAAAAATGACTTTAGAGTCTCATTTTAATCATCTTCTTGTGAATGAGCACAACTGTCACATCTCTTCTCAAAGATAAGCCACCAACATTCTAGCAAGCTTGTTTTCACTGCATTTTACAGTTTCAACTTATTTCCTTATTGAATAGAAACCAATTTTACCATATATTTGTTATTATGTGGTAAGCATATTTTGATAATAATCAATATTCATTTCATTCTGCTCATAAAATCTGGATCAGTGGTATCAGAGTAACTGACACCAACAAATCTCAACCCTGACTGCATACAACAGGCATCCAGTGATCAGATTGTGGACAAACAGGTCAAGGGAACTCACCAGCAAAGGATCTAGCTTTATCAAGTTTTGAAAGAAGGGAAGCTCCTGCACCAAGGAAAATGGCTCACCTGGGACCAAATTTAGTATAAATTTCCTCATCTGATGGGGGTGCTCAATGCAATGGAGAAAGGGGGGAGGAGTGTTGAAAGTAATAATAACACTGTGAGAACTAGACTCATATACAACACGTAATTTCCATAAATATGGTTGGCACAAAAAAAAAAATTACAAACTTCAAGAGGGGCAACATCACACAATACCTAGGATTTGAAGCGCTTGATGTCATATGACAGGCGACATTGTTGGGTGACGCGGATGTCGCTTCCTTAGCGGATCCATCCGATGGTGTAGGGTTGCGGGTACAATGTTGTCGGCAGTGTAAGTCACTTGAAAACCTTTGTTGAGATGAGGTTCTTTTGGCTACTACTATCAACGATGAAGTGTAGCGGGATATCCTTTACCCACATCTATGAAGGAAAAAGGAGTTCGACTTCCTCTGGCTCGTCTGGTTCACTGGGCTAGAGCTTGGTTGTAAGAACGGTAGAAATAGGTTTTGTGTCAATGATATTTCTCCCCATTTCTAGTTTTGACTCTGAGTCGGAACCGTCATATGATTCAGAGGCTTTCACCTCATCCACTAGGGACTACTTTGAGCGACAATCAATAGTGTTATGCTAGGGGCTCTTATGGAAGTCACACCACTTCCCGATATCTTTCTTTGTCTTTATGGTGTCCTTATTTTCTTGCGGCCTGGAATGGTTTTTCTAAGGTGGTCTGTCTTTTCTCTATCCTTTGTTTTGCGGGTTGGGGATGCCCTTTCCTAGATTTTGCTGTGAGGGGTTCCCAGGCCCAAATTGTTGCATTTTGTTTTTAATATTCCACTCGATTTTGACGGCATATCGGTAGGTCGCGCCCAAGGATGAGATGTCCAAAAACTCCAGTTCATCGTGTATGTATCTTTGTAAACCATCGCGATACTTGAGCACCAGATGTCGCTTAGAATATTTGATACCTATCTTGGAAAAATTCTCCTTCGGCATGGAAAGGGTCCAGTACCTAGGATACATTGTTGATCAACATGGTGTACATGTGGATCCAGCCAAGATCCAAGTCATCCATGACTGGCCATCCCCAACCACACTCACTGAGCTTCGAAGCTGCTTGGTCCTTGCCAATTTCTACCGCAGGTTCGTGTTGGGATTCTCCCACATTGCTTGGGCCCTCATCCAAGTAAGAAGGGGTGAGTGTAAGGAGAAATTCGTGTGTGGTCGGCCCCAACAACAAGTGTTCGATTATTTGAAGTAACACGAGTGCTCAACCCCAATACTTTCACTACCATACATGAAACATCCCTTTGAGATCAAGATAGATGCTTTTGACTATGTTGCATCATTCTCACTCAGCACGGCCACCCCATGCCCTATCATAGTGAGAAACTATTATATGTTGTCCTTAAGTACCCTACTTATGAAAAAGAAATGTACTCCATTGTGAAATCATGTCGCCAATGGATACATTACATTCTTGAGAAGGAGATAGTCAAACACAATGATGATAAGACACTCCAGTTCATGCAGACACAAGGAAAATTGCAAAATGACCGCCATCAGAAGTGGTCCACATACTTGCAACAATTCCACCTCAACATCAAGTATAAAATAGGAATCACCAACCACGTCGTTGATTGCCTCAGCAGACCACTATTCACGGAACTCACCATGGTGTTAGACTCTTACGTCCATGAGACCTCTAGATGGCCCCAACTCTATGAGACCTCTAGATGGCCACCATCTACCAAATGTTGGGCACAAACGTAGTTGTCGCCAATTTCCATATTCAGGATGAGTTGTTGCGCCATCTAGGCCATATTTGTGTTCCATAAATCGAGCGAGCAAATATGATCTGGGAAGCCCACTACAGTTGGGTGGTAGGACACTTCAGCATCGAAAATATAGTGGCAATGCTGTGGAAACATTTCTACTAGCTGAAACTTCGAAAGGAGGTCAACAAGTATATCACGTCCTGCATTGCCTACACTATTAACAAAATGACCACTAAGAAACAAGGCATGTACACCGCTCTGCCTACTCTTGACATGTCATGGGAATCCATCTCAATGAACTACATGTCAAGCCTCTTGTCCACCAAGTGAGGAAATGACTGTGTTTTTGTGGTTGTTGATCGCTTTTCTAAGATGGTTATTCTGGTAACCTGTAAGAAGAGCATAACAATAGAGGCCACTGCTAAGCTCTTCTTTGAACGATTTTGGGTGCATTTCGGAATCCCACAAACCATTGTCTCAGATTGGGACAGTCGATTTCTCAGCACATTCTGGTCAAACCTCTGGTCTTTGCTGGACACCAAGCTCACCAAATCCATGACCTTCCACCCCTAGACAAATGGCCAAACCGAGGTCATAAATAAAATGATTGTTCATATCCTGCACATGTATAATTCCAATCCCCCTCGTACATGGGATGAGAGTCTTCCCTATTTCGAACATAGCTACAACCGAGTCCTTCCTAGCTCAACAGACCACAACCCCTTTCATGTGAAGTTGGGATTCCAACCATTGGGATCCATAGATGTTGCACTACCCCTTGCGATCATCTCGACTGACTCATCTCCTGCTCCAACTCAAGCTAACAAAGCCACCCGTTTTAATGAGTCGATCTATCACATTTACCAAAAGGTTCAGGATATCCTACAGAAGCCCAAAGACAAGTAAAAGCGGTGGCATGATCAACACCGAGTGCCACATAAGTTTTAGGTCGATGACAAAGTTTGGTTGCACTTGCAGAAAGAATGTCTTACATGACCCTATCGGAAGCTTTTCCCACCTCGTTATGGGTTGTACACCATTAGCAATGATGTGGGTGATAATGTATTTAAGCTCAACATTCCTCCTTTCCTTAGCCTCCACCCAGTGTTCAACGTGGATCTCCTTCGACCTTATTTCCCACCATTATTGGACACCTGACAAGTAGAAGAATAGTTGACACCAACATAGATCAACCCTGAATGCATAAAAAAAGAATACAATGATCAGATTGTGGACAAACAAGTCAAGGGCACTTGCCATCAAAGGATCGAGCTTTATTGAGACCAAGGCAAATGGCTCACCCGGGGCCACATTCAACAAAAAATTCCTCATCTGATAGGGCTCCTCAATGCAATGGATACCATTTCTTCCTAAGAGGGGAGGAGTGATCCATATGGATGTCGGTGGCCTCCCACCTATTCCAACTAGCTCATTTTGGCAGTGTTCCAGCTTGGCAGTTTTTTCCTAGTTTTTGGGTCCCTGACTTTTGGGGCTGTTTTGAGGCCCTAAACAACGTTTTTAGGGCTTGCCACAATCACACCTTAAAATAAATTACAGTCTGGTGACCCCAAGAAGTTGATGTACTAACTTACCCAGATGGGGCCCACATGACTTTTGGCACTTCATCTCCTAGGGTTAGGTTTTTGGATGTCTAGGGTTTTTGAAATTACTTTTTATTGTAAAAGGGTGTTCAGAGCCTCATTGTAATCATCTTCTTACGAATGAGCGTAACTGTCACATCTCTTCTCATAGATAAGCCGCCACCATTCTAACAAGCTTGTTTTCCACTACATTTTACAGTTTTAGCTTATTTCCTTATTGAATAGAAACAAATTTTATTGTATATCTGTTATTATGTGTGAAGCATCTTTTGATAATAGTCTGTATTCATTTCGTTCTACTCATAAAATCTGGATCAAAGGAAGTCAAAGTACAAATGCACCAATAGGTTCAAAGTGCAGCACTTAGACATTGTGGAGGATCTTCTTGATGAAGATTAGACGATGGAAGTAGTAGTGAGGCAAGGGTGGGCACTTGCCTTATTTTTGGGGTTTGATGGAGTAACAGAGATACGACAAAAAAGACTAAGTTTGGGCTTGAAGAAGTGCATTCTCATGAGTTGGGCACGACCATTGGACTAGCTACCCAATCATTCCAAGGCATGGGCGAATTTAGTGTGAAAATACATGGCAGAGTTGGTTGAAGTATGGACACAGTAGCAAGATCACAGGAGTTCAACACTTAGATGAAAGTTTGAAGTGAAGTGGGAAGAATTCATTTGTACTAAGAAGTGACAACAACAACAAAATTGAACAACAACAAGGTAGACAAATCACAACGAGATAGTGCAACAAAGTTCGGTGACTTTCATCCTTAGAGTTGGGTGAAGTGACCACATTGACTCAGGAAACAGATTGTGCAAAGATGGGTGTAATACAATTTGGATTGTTTGTGAAAACTTGGGATTTCCACCTTGACAAAATTTTGGGTTTTCTGTTGGCATGAAACTTGGGATTTCCAAGAGACTTAGTTGTTGTGGAGGCACAAGTTCAGGTAGAGACTTGGAGATTTTAGATTTTTTGGATGTTGTTTGAGATGACAATGACTTGAGGTGGGGGAGGATTTAAGGTCTTTAGATAGAAGGGTACAAAGACCCTCACCCAAGTCCTTATAGGTGAACATAGTGGTCCTCGAATGTATTAATGATCATTTCACAGTAATGACTTGGTAATTGTAAGCTCTGGACGATAAAATATTACAACGTGTTCAACATGATGGGCTCGAAAACGTTGGAGGCCATCTCTTTCTTGTTGAATCTAAGGGGACTTGGAAAGGCCATGCCTAGAACAATGTTGTAGAAGAAGACTAAACATTATATTATTGGGTTTTTTTAAGTATTATTATTAGAATCTGGTTATATCTTTTTGGGATTGTCTAAATATTCTACTTTTTTGTCATAATTTTGAGTGAAATCATCCATTTCTATTGTCTAAATTAAATTTTCATATCTAAAAAAATTCTTTTGTTGCTATTATACAAACTCCGCTGCTTAAATCTATAGCTCTAGCAACTTATGACTAGATTTAGGACAAATTCAACACCTTTATGCAATCTATCTGCATTTCAAAACTTCATCATAAAAAACCTCTATTTCGACCATTTCAACGTTCTACTTAGTATAAAACGGATTTAAAAAAAAATAAAAAATTTAATTGAAAAAAATAAAAAAATATCCAAATTGTAATATGTTTAAACCACGCTCTTCCGTTTTAGACATTAACAAACTAATTTAAATTTGAATAGGCAGAAATACGATTGAAAACGCATCATATATCCGTGTCCCTCAATAAATCCTAATCCTTTGAAAATGAGTAGTCAACTCGTGGCATTTTTATTTCTAAGATCGCAACCGGATTCTAGTTTATCTCAAATTCTCCTCTACAATTGTCTTGTCCCTGGACACCATGAAATCCGGAGACTTAATTAAATAGAAGAGCGGCCAAATCCTCGAGAGTTAATTAAATAGAAGAGCAGTAAAGTAGATTTTGTATTAAAAAGTTAAGGACGTTGTCTATACAATTTTTTTTTTTTTTAACTTTTTTATTAAATTTTTGTAAATAAATGTTGAAATGATCATTTTTTATTATTTAAATTATATTTTTGAATATATAAATTTATTCAATTATACAAATTCAATTATACACTAGTATTACATAGACTCAACTATACATTAACTCTACATTCAATTATATAGATTCAAATTTAGAGTTTTAACAATTTTTTTAACAGATTAAATTCATTTTATATTTTTTTTCCACTCATCTAAACACAGACTTTCAAAAATCCTCAGATTGAGTGAATGTGGGGTAGGAAGGAGTTCCCTCTGACTCAAACTCCAAAACATTACAATTCATGGATTTTTTTGTGTAAATATGTTTAAGAATCACTTAAATTCCACTCTTACGTCAATGAATCTTTTTGGGAACAAATCTTCAACTAATTAATTTTTTAGTGATATTTATATTTTTAGATCAAAGATCGGATTCTAGATTTATCTCTAAAATCTTATAAAATCATAAATTTATATGAGTTAATCAAATGTTGTTTTAGATGTAAAATTCAAGATTTATTTCTAAAATCCTATAAAATCATAAATTTATGTGAGTTAATCAAATGTTGTATTAGATGTTAAATTTATGTTATGACTAGCACAACTACAGGATAACAGTAGAAGGTTATTTTTTAATCCAACTACATAAATTTGCATGAATTTTTTTGTTATTTAAAATCTATTTTTGCATTCATAAATGGATTCAGTATGTGAAAAACCCATAAAGCCACCTAGTAAGCCCCACTTACCATAAATATTGAAAGCCTAAAGCACCAGAAAACCTGTAAAATTTAATAGAGATTATCCAAGGCAATAAATACTTTAAATTTAACTCAATGCCTAATGGCTAAGAACATGTGTTTCCTCTTAAGAGGTCACAAGTTCAAATCCAAAGGGGGGTAGGGTATGTATACCTTCAAATCGTTGGGCTGAGGAGAGTCCTTTATCCCACAAACAAGACAGTCTCATACACCAATTTGGTGTGGCTTGGTCGTGACCTTACAAATAGATTATTATTATTATTATTATAAATATATTAAATATAATGCAGCTAAATAAATATATTAAATACTTATTTAAACAACTCAATAAATATATTAAATTATATGTTTAACACATTTATACAAAAATCAACCAATTGTCTTTATGGTGATGGTTCAATATATTGTGAATAAATATATTAAAAAATTAATGATGTAATTAGCAATGGATTATGTGATTTGGATTATGTGATTAAGGTAATATCTTGCCACATTCAAATACCTCACTTAATTATTTTGTTTTACAGATGAATGGAAAATATGGATGCAGGGCAAGTGTCAAAGCTCCCTAGATCCACTTCCACTTCCTCAGCTATTTATTTTACGCATATTTTTTTTTCGGATGGATGGCAGTTGGCATCTGGTTGGCGGGGCGTTTCATATTATGGCTGGTTGGCTGGGCGTTTCATATTATGGCCGGATCGATGGTATTGGCATCTGGCTGGATGGCGTTTCATATTATGGTCGCCTTTATGTTATTCCACCTTTATGTGACCATATATTGCCATGGTTGTTTCTTGCACGGATTGGAGGTATGTGAGTAGAGATTGCTATTGTTGTTACTCGCATGATTTGCTCTCTGTTATTTAGAATTTTCATTTATTGTTTACCAGTTCGATTTCTGATTTAGGGTTTTGATTTATAGCTACGAACAATTTAGGTTTACACAATTTCAATTGGTAGAGAGTTAGATTTCAACTGAGAGGTCGAGGCATGGAATGTGGTCATTGCCGATGGTTTATGTAATTAGAATCAGTGCTAAGTTGTCGACGGTTTAGGGATAATGTTAATTGAGGATTCATTCAATGGAAAACATGTTAAATACATATATGTTCTTTCTAATGGTAGTGCAGATGGAACCGACGATCTAAAGCGTTCAATGAGCCCTGGTGACAGTAAAATGGAGAAGATTATTCAAGCTGGCAGTAAACTTCACTGTATTTAAATCATGAAAATTTCACTGTATTTAAATCATGAAAATTTTCTAATGGCGGGTTAAGGAAGGATGTTTTAAGTGGCCAGAATGTCATTTTTATAATCATCTAAGTGCTTAATAAAATTGGGATCTATCCTAAAATAGTTTTAGGATGTATGTTTTTAAGTCGTACTAAATTCATTCTTTAAGTTTTATAATTTCTTCAGGTGGTTAATACATATCTTTAAGTGGTAATAAATATATTTTTTAAATTTCATAATCTCTTTCAGTGGTTAATAAATCCATGATATGTTTTTAAGTCGTAATAGATTCATTCTTTTAAGTTTTATAATTTCTTTGATTTATGCTTCTTAAGTGGTAATATATATATTCTTTGAATTTCATAATCTCTTTCCGTGGTTAATAAATCCATGATAAGTTTATGCTAAGGACATTGATAAAATCAAAGTATTTCTACCGGTAATGCTTATTAAAATTTAAGTGAAAGAATTGATGAATCGAATTTCCATCATAGTTTCAGAGCTTGAAAGTTCGGTTTTGGCTCTTTTGAAATTTATCCAACGCATAAGAAAAAATGCCTTACATAGTAAAAAATTCCTATCACACATTAATCAAAAAATACAAGTGATTGATAGCACTAGTTGTAATGGAATAAACGTGGTTTGTTTACCTTCGATGAAAGTGTTGCTTATTAATACAAACACCAAAAATGTGATCAATGCAATCTCAGAGAACCGTAAATTGAGCAGGTGGCATCGAAGCTTTGTTACTGCCATGATTACGATGGGAATGATGATCAAATTGACTGGCAACGAGGGAGAAGGGAATGGCGATCGAATTGACTGGAAACCAAGGAGAAATCCATCACAAGTGCAAGGTCATCAACAACTCAATCTCAGAGAGCCATAACTTAAGCAGGTGGCATCGAAGCTTTGCTACTGCCATGATTACGATGGGAATGATGATCGAATTCACTAGCAACTAGGGAGAAGGGAATGACGATCGAATTGACTGGAAACCAAGGAGAAATCCGTCACAAGTGCAAGGTCATCAGATTTAATCCAATTCAGATTTAAAATATTTCCATCTTATCATATTCATTAATTCATTTGCACGATGCTACTATTGCATACTCTCCATCTTATAGAATCATTAATTTGTTTGCATGCTACTACTGTTGCATACTCTCCATCATTCCATAAGCAATGCAACCGCCATCCCTAGGCCGCCATCATAGTAACTCTCAAGAGATTTTCTTCTAGGTTGTTTTACTCTAGTAAATGAAATCCAGTCTTTATATTAGATTAATCATTAATTAGTTATTAGGGTAAGATTTATATTAATTAGGATTATTTTAATTATTTGATTACATTTATTAAATTAATAAATAAAAAAGAGAATATGGATATTAATTATTAATAAATTATTACATTATATTAAAAAAGACAATATCAATATTAATTACATTTATTGTATAGAGAAAAACACATTATTATATTAAAAGCCAAAAAACATTAATACATAATATCAAGAAAAATAAAATATTATATAAGAAAAATACAACATATAATTATTTATTTGATTATATTTATTATATCAAGAAAAAATAAAATATCAATATTAATTATTTGATTACAATTATTATATCAAGAAAGAGACAATATTTTATATTTTAAACTAAATGTTTAATAACAATATGTTAAAATATATTAAAAGAAAGAGAACATTTTATATTTTAGTTGAAATTAAAATATTTTAAATTTGTCTAAAGATATAAATATATTTCATATCTTATGAAAGATTCCATTATAAAAAATATATTAAAATTTAATTTCATTATAAAATGTAAAAAGAAAAAATACTTTACTACTATAAATCATAATTGTTTTTTACCCCTTCCTTTGTGTTTTCGTGACAATTGCAATTTGCGACACCAAAAAGTGAAATGCATAAATGCATACTCTAGGTTTATATATGCTTATTTGGAAAGGATAGATTTTACTGTTTAAGATCATATGATTTGAATGTCCTTAGAACAAGTATGATTCTAAGTTTCATTATATGTAATATATCGCATCAATTCAAAGTTCCTATATTTTTCACAAATGAAACACTTAGATTTAAAAAAAAAACACTTCACCAAAACTTCCTTTTCGTAATTTGTCAAACACAAAACAACCTTGTCATGCAATGAACATGCCCTCGACGTTGTAATCTCATGAACAAAACCATACATTACAACGTGAAGAACACAGTAATGTTGCATTATGTCAAAAATAGTAATGACAGACAGTGACAAATGTAGTAACGTTGCAATCTAACAAATATAGTAATGTTGCAATGTGATGAACATAAATTGACATCACAATGTGACGAACAATGTGAAGAACATAGCAATGTAGTAATGTTTCATTATGTTGAACACAATAATGACAGGAAGTGACGAGCGTAGTAACGTTGCAATCTAACGAATATAGTAACGTTGCAGTGTGATGAACATAATTTGACATCACAATGTGACGAACACATGCATGTTGTCGTAATGTGGATAGTAACATCACAATGTGACGAACATAAATTGACGTCGCATTGTGTTGCACATAATTCTCTCCTCACAATGTGATGAACATTTCTTGACACTGTAATGTGATGCACTTATTCCAATGTTGCAATGTGACAAACATTTCCAAACATCACAATCTATTGGACATAGTAACGTTGCAACCTATCAAACATAGTAACGTCGCAATGTGACAAACATATACAAAGAAAAAACCATGGCATGAAAGAATCTGTCATGACATTGAAATAGTTGAAGATGAAAGGCACTTTATCCTAGAGTTCCCTTGAATGAACATGTTAGTTGTATAAATATATCTGGAAGAAAAACAATACCATGATATTGATCACAATGTGATGCACTTATTCCAACGTTACAATGTGACAAACATTTCCAAATGTCAGAATCTGTTGAACATAGTAATTTTGCATTGTGACAAACATATAACGTTGGAATGTGACGAAAATATAACATTGCAATGTGACGAACATAGTAACATTGCAATGTGACGAACACAATAACATTGTAATCTACCAAACATAGTAACACTGCAATGTTACAAACAGAGACATTTCTTCCCAATGCGGATCATAATGTCGCAATGTGTCAAACATAGTAACATTGACATCTACCATATATAGTAACGTCACAATGTGACGAACATATATAGATGTAGCACTGTGACAAGCATTTCCAAATGTCGTAATGTGTTGAACATAGTAACATTAGAATCTACCAAGCATAGTAATGTCGCAATGTGACAAACTAATTTGGACATCACATTGTGATGAACATATACAAACGTCACAATGTGACGAACATTTAATCACATCACAATCTGACTAACATAGCATTCTCGTGACAATGTGACAAACATAAATGGACATCACAATGTGACGAACATAGCCCTATCATCGTAATGTTACAAATATATCCTCACGTTGCAATGTGATGCACATTTCGTGACATCGCATTGTGATAGACATTTCCAAATGTCGTAATGGGACAAAGAGAAGGCATTGTCACAATTTTATGTACACAACCCAATGTACCAATGTGAAAAACATAGATCGACATTGCAATGAGAAGAACATTTCGCGACGTCACAATGTGATGAACATAACCCATTGTCGAACTATGAAAAACCTATTCATACTCCATAATGTTAGAAACAAAATCCCTTCCTCATAATTTGATGACCATAACCTTACACTATCATGTGACGAACAAAATCTAATGTCGCAATGTGACGAATAAAACCTGATGTTGCAATGTGATGAAAAAAACATGATCAACACTCTAATGCAGTAGTACCATAGTAAACTATGGTTAACATAATCAACATGGCCCACCACAATGAGATCCACATGGTCAACGAGGTTCAACCATGGGCATGTTCAACCATAATAAACTCTGGTCAA
>ML788404.1:214173-239284 GCA_009831015.1 Picea engelmannii
TTTAGAGGAAATGACGTCCAAACCAAGCAGTGTGTTAGATCAATACCATGTCCAATGGTTAGGTAAAAATACAAGGATATCAAGGTGGTTTCCTCTCTACCTTCAACATGGTTAGGTAAAAATACAACAATCGACCATATTAGGCAAAGAGTGACTTACAAAATTAAACCAACTACTTTAACTTCTTGCAAACATAACACATCTAACTTGGAACAATTTCATGTGTTCTCCAAACCATGGATTTGTGGCAAGGACTATAAGGTCCCGAAGATTCCATGATACTATCTTCATTACAATATTTCAACATGAAAATTCATAGCCTCATCATCTCTCAATATCTCAAGGAAACAAAATTTTCAAGTGTTATGTTATCCAACTCCTTCATTGTATCAAAGGTTCAGTCATTGTGTATCATAAGAATTTTTTTTTGATTTCAAATGAAATTTCAATTTTCATTAGATTTAATATTGATGCATTACAATTCTTGGTATCCTTACTTCTAATCCAAATTCATGATAACACATTCTTACAATATTTGGTTGGTTAACGCCTTGATTATTTCTAGGGGATATATATATTACAATATTACAATGTAAAAGTAATGCCATATTACAATGTAATATGGCATTACCATATTACATTTTAATATGGCATACAATATGGTATACCATATTACAATGTAATATGGTAATACCATATTACAATGTAATATGGTAATACCATATTTCATGTAATTTATTTTTTTTTAAACCTACAGTCATCGTCGCAATATCGACAGAATTTCGTCGGAATTTTTTTTACTTTTTTACCATAACCGTCACTATAGTGACGAAACTTCGTTGCACTTTTCCACGAAGTTTCATCGCATATACAACAAGTCCATCGTAAATATGGTTTTGAGATATAGCACTCATCGATATTACCATGTAGTTTCATCGCAAGTTGCGACAGGATTTCGTCACACATTCAGCAGTTGCGTCGCAAGTTATTGGCTTGGAATAACGTTTTGCCCCAATTGCGACAAAGTTTCATTGTAATTGCCACATTTCTTCGTTGGTATTACGACGGAATTTCATCGTAATTGCGACGATGCATAAGGTTAACCAATATTGAAGGTGGTGACACGTGGATAGATAATTTTGTTGATGTTTCCACACACACCTGGATCGTGGATATAGTGACGAAATTATTACGATGAAAAAAATCTCGACTTTCGTGGAAACAACGACGGATAAGTGTGGAAATATCAATGAACAATAGTCGCAAATTCGGTCATATGTACTAGTGCCATGATCAACCATAGTCAACCTTTCCTCCCCAAATTTAACTAAGGCCTACCAAAGTTAACCATGGTCATGGTCAACCATACTCAACCATATTCATTGTCAATTAAGGTATTATTGTATTAATACTTTAATAATGTTGGACATAATAACATTGCAACCTACCAAACATAGTAACGTCGCAATGTGACAAACATATATAAAGAAAACACCACGGAATGAAAGAATCTGTCACGACATTGAAAGAGTTGAATATGAAAGGCACTTTCCCCTAGAGTTACCTTGAATGAACACGTTAGTTGTATAAATATATCTAAGAAAAACAATACCATGATATTGATCATAATGTGATGCACTTATTCCAACGTGGCAATGTGACAAACATTTCTAAATGTCAGAATCTCTTGAACATAGTAATGTTTCATTGTGACAAACATATAACATTGCAATGTGACGAAAATATAACATTGTAATGTGACGAACATAGTAACATCGCAATGTGACGAACACAATAACACTGCAATCTACCAAACATAGTAACGCTGCAATGTTACGAACAGAGGCATTTGTTCGCAATGTGGATAATAACGTCGCAATGTGTCGAACATAGTAACATAGCCATCTACCATATATAGTAATATTGCAATGTGACGAACATATATAGATGTAGCAATGTGACAAGCATTTATAAAATGTCGTAATGTGTTGAACATAGTAACATTGGAATCTACCAAGCATAGTAATGTCGCAATGTGACGAACTTATATGGAAATCACATTGTGACGAACATATACAAACGTCACAATGTGACAAACATTTAATCACATCACAATCTGACTAACATAGCCTTCTCCTAACAATGTGAAAAACATAAATGTGCATCGCAATGTGACAAACATAGCCCTATCATCGTAATGTTACAAATATATCCTCACGTTGCAATGTGATGCACATGTCGTGACATCGCATTGTGATAGACATTTCCAAATGTCACAATGGGACAAACACAAGGCATTGTCACAATTTTATGTACACAACCCAATGTACCAATGTGAAAAACATAGACCGACATTGCAATGATAAGAACATTTCACGACGTCGCAATGTGACGAACATAACCCATTGTCGAACTATGAAAAACCTATTCCAACTCCATAATGTGAGAAACAAAAACCCTTCCTCATAATTTGATGACCATAACCTTACGATGTCATGTGATGAACAAAATTTAATGTTGCAATGTGACGAATAAAACCTGATGTTGCAATGTGACAAAAAAAATGATCAACACTCTAATGCAGTAGTACCATAGTAAACTATGGTTAACATAATCAACATGGCCCACCACAATGAGATCCACATGGTCAACGAGGTTCAACCATGGGCATGTTCAACCATAATAAACTCTAGTCAACCATAGTCATCCATGGTCATGGTGAACCACACTCAACCATGATGAAGAAAAACCATGATCAACCATAGTCAACCTTTCCTCCCCAAATTTAACTAAGGTCTACCAAATTTTTCCATGGTCATGGTCAACCATACTCAACCATAGTCATTGTCAATTAGGGTATTATTGTATCAATACTTTAATAATGTATTTATTAATGTATTATTACTTCAATAATCTATTATTAATGTATTAATAATTCAATATGTTACATTATACATTAATGTATTAATGTCATTCATCGTCATGACCATAAGAAACCATGATCATCGTCTATCATAATTAACCACAACCATTTTCAATAAATCTATTAATGTATTAATACTTTAATAATACTTTATTGATGAATCATTACTTTAATAATGTATTATTAATATATTATTTTATTAGTATATTAATACTTTACCAATGTATTAGTTAATAATGTATAGATTAATTAATAAATTACTACTTTATTAATGTATTGATAGTTTAATATTTTACATTGTAATAATGTATTACTTTATTATTATATTATTTGTTTATCAATGTATTAATGTATTAATTAATTACTGCATCACATTATTAATTTATCAATTATTTTATACATTATATTAAACACTAATGTAAATTAATACTTTAATTTATATATTTTTATTATATATTACATTAATGTTACATTATTAAATTATTATACATTAATGAATTAAATTAATGTATTGTACATTAATATCTTAATGTATTATATTTACATTAATGTAATACATTATATATTAATACTTTAATTTATACATTAGAATAATGTAATAATGTATTATTAAATATATTAAGATATCAATTATTAATATATTAATGTAATGTATTACTAAATACATTGATACATTGTATTATCAATGAATCAATGAATTAATATGTTACAATATACAATAATGTAAATTAATACTTTAATTTTTACATTAATGTATCAATGAATTAATATGTTACAATATACAATAATGTAAATTAATACTTTAATTTTTATATTATTATTGTATGTTAAATTATTGCAATAACTATTATATTAATTATCTATTAATACATTAATGGTAGTTATGAAGACAATGTCAACTAGCAACAACCACTTTAGAAAAGTGGTTGATATATGCCAATCAATGTCATTTTTCATCTTTCTCATCTACTTATATCAATCACTTTTATAAAGTGGTTGTTGCTAGTAATAAAGACAGAGTATTATATTAACAAAGATCTCTATTATATTATATTAACAAAGATCAGTATTATATTAACAAAGACCAAAATAATTAGGGTTAGGGTTTTGGTGGCATGCATGGACATATTTTTAATTTTTTTTTTTAAATGTGATGAAGCTAAATTGAAAACGTAATGCACAATACAATGGTGAGACAGTTAGTCGGATCTTGTGTAGGGATCACATGCCTTATTATTCAGATCTGGTGTAGGGATAGCATGCCTTACTATTCTTTAAGGGGTGTGCAAAGAGACGTCGCCCAAGAAAAGCCGAGTTTAAGCACCAGCAGGGATCGCACGCCTTACTATTCTTTAACGGGTGTGCAAAGAGACGCTGTGGAAGAAAGGCCGAGTTTAAGCACCAGCTCGCAGTATTGGCAAGGGGAAAGGTTTACTTGGATCTTCATAGACACATTATTATATTAACAAAGACATGCATAATTAGAGTTAAGGTTTTAAATTGAAACCTTGATCTTAAGGATCGCGAGTTTAAACACCAACTCGCGGTATTGGCAAGGAGGAAAAGGTTTAACTAGATCTTCATCTATCTCCATCCAAACATATAAAAGTCTCTACAAATATCAAAATTAAATTAGAATGATTCACTTATAGTGTACATGAAACAAAAACAAACATAAAGTAATATATTAACAACGAAACATAGAAAATAATAAATTAACAAAATACATACATTAATATATCTTCATAAAACTAAACCAAACATTTGTTAACCAGTTTGCATCCCTCCCCTCCTCTCCTCTAGGGTCTTTCTATAATTAACTCCTTTATGATATAAAGGAAACAAAAACAAACAGAAAGTAATATATTAACAACGACACATAGAAAGTAATATATTAACAAAAAGACATACATTAATATATCTTCATAAAACCAAATCAAACATTTGTTAACCAGTTTGCATCCCTCCTCTCCTCTAGGGTCTTTCTTCGATTAACTCCTTTATGATGCCTTCCTCCTAGTACAATCCTCGTCAGCTTGTGCAAACACAATAAATGAAACGCGTCCCTGTACTCTTCTATGGTCTTGCTTTGATTCACTCCTTTATGATGCGGTCTTGCTTTGATTCACTCCTTTATGATGCCTTCATCCAACTATAATTACAAATCTCGTCAGCTTGTGCAACCACACAAACATAAATGAAAAAGGAAGAAATGGACCATGATTATTTACATAATCATGAAAATAAGAAAATGGGAGAGTAGAGTAATATGAACAAATATTCTATTATCTTACAATATCAATATAATGGATTCTATTATATAGAGTGTATAGGTTGTTTTGTTATCAGATCTAACTTATTCTAAAGATAATTGGAGAGGTTGAGAGAATATCTCAACCACACACCAAACTAGGATCTTACCAATCCAACTCTCTAACAATTTCTTAAGAATAGGATCACACAACTCACGTAGAGATTATTTCTACCTCTCAATACATTAGCAAACATATTAGATAAGTAGGAATTATATATTCCAACACTCTCCCTTACTGACTACTTGTCTAAATATCTATGTGTTCATATCTTAGTGTGCTTCATTTTGTACCCTCAACCATACACCAAGTTTTCTCGAATTACTTGTAACCATGCTTTACATAATGGTTTTTAGATTACCACGAACTTTTCACATTAAAAAATATACAATAACTCAGATACATAACTTATACGAGGTACATACTTAAGTATTCTCTACGGTACTTTAGCACTTCCAACAGAAAACACCCATAAAAGTGCTAAAGGTAAAATTATCGGTTGTTAAAAAAGTCTTGTGATAACTCTCCACACACGTACATGCTCAAAATGAGCGGCGCGCTGGCATGTAGAGCGAGGTTACTTACCCAGACCATTCATAGATGAAGGGACACCTTTAAAAAGAAGCGGGCAAAGCCATAGTAAAAGACCTACTAGTAAAACATATCAATTTAAAATGAATTTTGGTTGTTATATTAATTATTTTAATCATCTTTTTTAATGACTAACCAATCTTTTATCATGCGAAAAAGTTGATACTTTAAATTACAGCTTTTTATTTAGTATGACCACCAAAAATATTCCATGTGAAATAATGTCTATTAAATATATTCATTTATAATTAAAAACCTATTAAATATAACCATTTCCATTTCCAAGTGCCTAAATATATACTTTAATATGCAAGAATCAAAATTGGTTTGATGACACATTTCTTTATCACACCTTTCTATCATTTTAGTATATAAAGTGAAAATATCTTCATCACTTTTAAGATTATTGCAATCTACTTTATTCCAATTTTTAAAATTTTCATCCCTCTCTCAATCTTTACTTTACTTTAATATTATAGACTGAATTTAATTATATATAAATAATAATTATAATTTATTATATATTGAATTTAATTATTTTTAATTATAATTTATTATACATTGAATTTAACTATATGTAATTATTTTTTTAAAACTATAATTTTTATTTTATTTTTTAAACCAAAATATCTTGTATACTTATTTATATTTCATAGTATTAAGTGGAAAGTTATGGCCTTAATTATGTATCCTTAAGGATACCAAGTGAAGCATTTAACCTGCCCAAAATAAATATGAGAAATCCACTCAAAAAAAAGTTTTGTGAAAATAGAATAACAACTTCTTACACCAAATTAAATATCCTTAATTTAATCTCTTTATTAAATTAAATGTACTTAATTTAATCTCTTTATTGAGTAACTTGTATGTCTTGATACATTGTGATTATGGTATGATTTTTTAATAATTAAAATCCCTCAAAGTTAATAATCATAATAATAAAATATGAAAGGGCAAGAATAACCATTGTAATTTTTGAAAAATAACGTTCGCAAACAATAACCTTCCTCATGAATTTTGAAATGACAGTGTTTGGATCTAACGGTGCTTTATTAGCTAAGAATTTATGGTGCCTTAGCCTAACCTAGTTGAGGAAGAGTTCAGTTCTATATTTATTTTGTTATAAAACTAAATAACGGAAAACAAAACTAATTCATTTTCTGGAACGAATATTACTTCCTAGACAACTAGGAAAAGAGAACGCGCAGTCCACTATGCTCGTATCAGAGGCGTATCAGAGGTTAATGACGAAACATTCAAAGTTAGGTTAACTGAATGTTAAAAAGTTAAATCCTCGGCCAAAAATGTCGATCTCGTCCAAAATGAAATCCTCGGCCAAAATGTCGATCTCGTCCTCGACCGAGCACGTAGACATTCGCGGGCCCTCTATAACTGATACATAGTTTCTAGGGTTATCAGCGGGCGGCTCTGACTCAAGAAGTGCGTGGGATAGACACTCCAATCCCTGCTCGCACTGTTGAAGTACTTCACAAGATACCCCATCGTCGGGCTCGGAAGCATGATACACCGTCAATGGCATATTGTTGTTTCTGGAATATTGCCTTTGCCTCTCTTCATGTCCAAACAGGGAATTCATCTGACGAGAGATTGCACTGAATATCTTCTTGTTTTTTATGAAGCCAAGAACAGCAACCTTGGTCTTCATTGCGTGGGCTGCTTTGCCCTTGAGAGAACTAGATTTCGATTTCAGCAATTTGTTCAGCACCGACCACACTTGCTTCACCAAAGAAGGCGCTCCTCCTGTTTTCATAATTCCTCCTGAAATTTACAATTCAGTGCTGTCGCGCAGTATATAAACAGTATAGGCACTAATAATTTAGGTCTATGGCCAGCAGACCTTCTTTTGTCCCAAAAGAGGAAGCAGTTGATTTCCTTCCAGCTCTGTTAGAGCCAATCGACGGACGCAAAACAATGGCACTCCCCTTCTCTCTATATATATCAACTATTTACTCAAGTATTCGTCATCCACCTAAAAAGCATAACACGCGCATAAACGTGAAGTTAAAAAAATATTAAAGGAAGGAGAGGAAAGTCGATTGGTCTATTCTGCGCCTGCTGTTTCACAAAATCTGGACATTTCAGTACAGGCTGTGAAGCGCCAAAAGTGAACAAAGTTGGGGGAGAGCATCATAGCTCCAGAAAAACACGTTCTCCGAAAAAAAATCTGCCTCGTGCATTAAACAATTCCGTCTTTCTTTTCTATCTACTCTTCAATATTTACACGCAAAAGCAGAGGAAAAGGAAGATCGAGGAATGGTTTTGCTTTCCGGTTTTCGCTTTTTCCCCTTCATTTTGTGTTTTCGAAGTCTAGCGTGCATTTTGCGCTGCAGCTACGAAGCTTTTAATCTAAAATTTTAATCTGATATCTAACAATTGAAAATGCTGGCATATTCTTAGTAGTCCTCCCAAATTAATGAATGTGATTTACTCTTCATAACTTTCTTTTATTTTTTAATGCATCATTTAACCTTTACTTTTTAACATTTACTTAATCATATTAAGAAATTACTGTACCACCATATGATTGCCAAGTTTAACTGATTAACCTTTGGAATTACCACTTAACTTTTGGATTTCCTCAGCTCTATGTGAGTTTCATGTGCCAGCCACTTTACAGCTGTGCTAGTTACACTCCAATTCAAACAAGCATATTAGTTGTCACGACCCTTTTGGAGACCCCACATATGTTAAGTGTTATGTCTCATCCTCTTCCCATCTTGTTCACTAGATCATACTACTATTTTTTCTAGGTTATGGGCTACTCACAATTCTATTAGATGTTACCCACTTGTATATTTAAACAATTTGTATACTTAAACAATTTGTTAATAGTTTTAACACTTAGTTGTTTAAGCATAAATTCACGAAACACGTGAAACAAGATAACACTCGGGAAACATACAAAAGACACACAAGTACAGTGTGGGATAGCGGTGCCTAACATCTAACTTGTCTTATTATTGCAAAACAAAGTTACAATATAAACACTATCGGCTCGGTTTACAAAATGGGTAGAGTCGCACAACTCGTCTCACCTCACTAAGTCAAAACACTCATAAATAGATCCTCCCTCAAGAGACTTCCATGTCACAACAATCTTCGCACACTGTCGTTTTCCCTAAACGTGCGCCCTCCACAGACTTGATGTCTCTTCTCTGTCGCAAGAGTCGCTAAACTAACCCAAGACTTCAGTCTGCCTCATGACGTGCCCTCCATAGACTTGTGTCAAGACTTCTGAATTTTTCCTTGGCTACTTTCCTTCTCCATGCCTTGTTCGCTCCACTTGCTCACTTTATTTCCTTCCTTGTTTGCTCGTTATGCCTTCTTGGTTCATCCACCTTATGTTCTTATATGGACTCCAATTGTCTCCTTCACGAACCGTCAAGCCCTTTGGGTGTCGCACCCCCTTCACCGAGAAACATATCCCTTTGCGAATCGACACATCCATTGAACCTGTGCGCTCGTGAACCTTCTTGTCCTTTCGGACTAGCACGCCCTATCACCTAGGTGCGCTACTCATGCCAATGCACCCCATCCACATGGGTGCGCCCTTACCTTGTGCGTTTCCTTGAACTGACCGACTTGACTCATTGTGCGTGTGTCGACGGGGTCAATCGACTTCTCCAATGTACCTGTGCTACCAAGGGCAGGTGGGTCCACTCATTGGGCACGTGTCCAAGTCACCATGTCCTTGCCCAAATGCAACCCAATTCTATATCCTCCATCATAAAGCAAGTGAGGCATGTGTCCCGTTGGGTCTATATGTCACCATTGTGCACCCAAGGTGCTCTTTCCGACGCCTATAAGACTTCATATGCCCAATCGATCACATGCTCCTTGTGTTCTCTTGACCAACTCGTTGTCGAGTCTGCCCAAGGAGTGCAGGCGCTTTGTGGGTGTTGCGAAGACATTTACATCCTCCCCCACTCAAACTCGTTGTTTTCTATGGCAACATCCATCGATATCCACGGCACCTTTTCCCTGTCTCTGAATCTCGTCACTACTCAAAAATTGCTAACTTCCCAACTACAGTCAAAGGGACCTCCCCTCAAGAAGATCCTCAAGGTGTGTTCAAGTGTTGGATTCTCTTAACCCATGGTGGCTTCGATACTTTGACTATGTTGTCTATGTGTCCTACACATGGTGGCTTCGATACGTCTACACATCCAACAAACCGTTTCCTATATACATCATCACCATTTCTTCCAACTCCTCTTGGTCTTGTTGAGTCTCCCACTGCACCCTCAACATGTTCACTTCAACTTAGTGTAACTTCTCTTAAACCTTTATGTTCTGGACAAGGTCTTTGCCCCTGTCACTGATTGACAAGTTGCCTCCACAACCTATCTATCATTTTTCAACTTCCCTGCTAATTATTTTCATGACACCTTCCACGACACATATTTAGTCGCACTCCTTGCTCTTGGCAGTGAATCTCCATCTCCTTTGTTTAGTAGGCAGAGTGTACCCAATAGCTACCACCAAGGCTATTGGTGTACATCATATATAACTTGTTCTTTCCACATAAGAATCGCAAGGCCAACCTAACTTCCTTTGATGTGCATCCCAACTCTTCAAGTTGTTCAATAGTAAGTCAGAAGTCATATATCCGCATGGCCTTCCTACAAAAGTTTATGATCATTGCGAGGTGTCGGTCTGCCACTTCTACTTCTTTCATGTCAGTCTCCAAGTCCAGTTGAGTAAGCTCCTCCACGCATTGTCTTGACTCAACTCTTGAAGTATTTGTGGTGAGTAAGTCTACGAACTGATCCTCCACAACGTCTTTGGCTTGTAATTGATAAATATTCACTTGATGATGCCCCACTTTCTCCATGGAAAGTGAAGACTCCAAATGTCCTTTATACTCATGTTCATGGTTATGAGGTTTCCTCAAACGACCAACCTTCCCCATGGTTTCCTTCAAAAAAAATTTCATCGATGTCAATTCTTTCTCTTCTTGACCCAGACTACTCAATCTTGTTTTGGTTCAGATGAATTCTTGTTGTTGTGTCACATTGCAAGGTCTATCCATGCTTCCACTAACCCCTTTTACCAACCTGATCATAGATTTTCTAGGCATCCTCCTGAGCTTCCTCTTCATCAGTAGGGGTGTGCTTGGTGATTTGGCCTCATCCAAGAATACTAAGAAAATTTAATGAATGAGAGCAGTTGCTTTGGAAAGTCTAAGGAAGTCTAACCCCAATACCATCACGTGATCTTCCAATGGAGCTACCAATATATCCATGTTTCCAAACCACTCTCACACTCTCAATGATGCAAAGAAAACAATCCTCGCCACTGACACTACCGCTGAGTTCATCATTTTACAAAATCCCATGCTTCTCTCAGGTTATCAATGAAGTGACTTTGTAGCTCATTTGCTCACAAAATTGTGGGTTGTACCAGTGTCAACCAAGGCTTTCATCTTCAACCCACTTATTGTTTCACTCACAAAGTAGAGTCACTCAACTTCTTCACTTTGTGAATATTGTCCTCAACCTCTTGTATTGAACTCATCCATGTGTTCTACTAACGTCTCCATGACTTATTTCATTTCTTATGTCAGTATTTTTTCTTGAACCGTCTTTGTCAAGGGTTCGGGCTCTTTTTGTGTTGGTGTGATTTGAGCCTCCTCTTTTCCAACCAACTAATCCAACCTTCCTCTTAATGGGAAATCCTTCATAAGATGATCGTGCAAACAAAAATAACACTCAACCATCTTACCTTTATTTTTTAGTGGCATGGGATGACCCTTTGTTGTTATGTTGGCTTCATGTTGGGTGCTCTCCTCCCCAAGTGATCCCATCACAGCCTATGTCAAGATCTCAATTCCCCTTTCCAATGCATTCAATTTGTATCCTGGACTCCATTTGTGCATCGAATTCATCCATCCTCTCCAAACCTTCTTGAAGCTTCATGAATAACTGAGTTACATTGTTTCTCTTGATCTTCCAATCTTCTTCACCCATAGTGTCCATCCCAATATTAGATTGGTGAGTACTTTTGGTTATCTCCAAGGTTCACCTTCCACTTGTCCCATGGAATGTTCCCACTACTCTAGCTTTTTGCAGCATGATCCAAGTCACTTGGCCTAATTCCCAAGAGTTCTACGCAACTCCCTACATCGTTTCAAGTCTTTTTGTAGAAAATCACCTTCCTAAGTCCAAACTCTTTCATTCCCAAAGTTTTTTCTCAAACCACCTACAACAGAACAACCCACCTTACTGAACCATTCACCAAGGTCTACACCCAAACCGACTCTGCAATAGAACAATCCACCTCACCGAACCATTAACCAAAACTCTGAGATCAAATTTGTGACATGTCTTACAATGAACTTTGTGATGATTTCTGCGATCGCCCACCCTATGCAAGTGCTTCATTTCATCACAAAATATGCTCTTGGTATATACAAGGTGTGCTCCAATAAAAATATTCCACCAAACTTTCAATGAGTACATATGTCGTAAGTTTGATGCCAGACATTTCTGGGATGAACTAGTTCGACCAACCGAACTGTCCACCAAGTCTACAATATAATTCCAGCTTTCCCATTGAGTTGTCTTTGCAATTAACTTTGAAACCACATGTTCTCTATCACCATTGTCACCATCGCAGTAGTATAGTGTGCTTCAAGATCTGATACCATATGTCACGAAGGTGACAAAGTGGTGAAGAGATTGTCAAGCAGTTCACCAAGACGAACCTAAACTTGTCCCTACTCGACTAGCTTTTTTTTGCACTATGATACCACCTATCAGAACCCCCTTGGAGACCCTCTCGAGATACTAAGTCTCATCCTCTCTCTGGTGCATGAAAAACCATGACAGGTCTCACTTGGTAGCTTGGCAACACTAAAGATACTTTTCCCAAACTACACCTCTTCACCTAGAGCATACACATACTTTGTACTAGGCTACATGCAAGTCACACTCCTACTTGATGAGACTCACTTGTATACTTAGACAATTTTTCAACAGTCTTAACACTTAGTCATTTAAGCATACATTCATGAAACATGCGAAATAGAGTCAACACTTGTGAAACATGCAAGAGACATACAATGATCCAGATTATATTGAGAATGAAATGAAATACAAACAAAAATACAACATAGAACACATAAATATAGTTTAACCCAACTTCTATTAATGAATAAAATAACAGAATAATGTAGAAAATGAACTGGCTAGATTGGTGGTAGTTTATCTCTGAAGAGAAAGAGATGTCATCTACACTCAATCACAACAATGATTACATCACACTCCATTGCATACTCAAAGGAACTCATTCACCTTGATTATGTATGAGAGAGTCAGAGGAGAATAATTCCCTTGATGCATGTGGGATAAATTGGTTCAAGTTTACAAAATTCCATAGGCATGTAAAACACCATGACTTTTTGGGAGGTAACCCATCCTAGTACTACTCCAACCCAAGCGTGATTAACTACGGAGTTTTGATGGGATCCAATGAATTAACACTATAAGCATGTACATATGACCACTAGGAAATATTACATGATGGTTGTAATTAACAAATGGAGATGGAATCACATTACATTCCACATCAAAGGGGTGAATATCATGATTTATCAAAACCATAGGCTTGAAAACATATTTGATTCAATGGAAAATGTGGATGGTCACCAAAATCCACCTGGATCATGCAAGTATAGTGTGGGAGGAATCAACAGTGCCTAACACTTGACTTTTCTTATTATTGCGAAATATAGTTACAATATGAACACTACCATCTTGGTTTACAACATGGGAAAAGTCACATGACTCACCTCACCTCACCAAGTCAAAACACTCATACACAAATATCCCCCCAATAGACTTCCATGTCACAACAATATCTGCACACTATGTGGTTCACCCCAAACATGCACCCACCACAAACTAACCATCTCTTCTATGTCACAAGAGTCACCAAGCTAGCCCAAGACTTCGGTCTACCTCATGGTGCACCCTCCAAAGACCTACGTAAAGACTTAATTCAATTCTTCCTTGCCTACATGCATTCTCCATGCTTTGTTCGCTCCACTTGTTCACTTGCTTGCCTTCCTTGCTTTCTCATTATTCCTTCTTGGTTCATCCCTCTTGTGTTCTTATATGGACTCCAACTGTCTCCTTCATGAATTTTTGTTACCCTTCCTGGACCAACACACCCATCGAACACATGCGCTCGTGAACCTTCACGTCCTTTTGAACCAGCATGCTCCTCATGTTGACATGCCCCATCCACATGGGTGCGCCCTTACCTTGTTTGTTTCCTTGAACTAACCAACTTGACTCATCGTGGGTGTGTCATTGAGGTCAACCAACCTCTCCAACATGCCCATGATTTAAAGGGTAGGTAGGTCCACTCCTTGGGTATGTGCCCAATTCACCCCATCCTTTCCCAATTTCAACCCAAATATTCATCCCCCGTTACAAGACAAGTGAGGTGCATGCCCCCTTGGGTCCGAAAATCATCGTCGTGCACCCAAGGTGCTCATTCCCTTGCCTATAACACTCCATCCACCCAACTGATCGCATCCTCCTCATGTTCTCTTAACCAACTCGTTATTGATTCTTTCCAAGGAGCGCACATTCTTGGTGGGTGTCGCAGATGGATTTATAGTTCCTACTTCAACTCGTTGTCGATTCTTTCCAAGGAGCGCGCATTCTTAGTGGGTGTTGCAGATGGATTTATAGTTCCTACTTCAGCTCGTTTTCTTTCTTTAAATATTTTTATTATTTGTCAAGAGAGAGATGGATTTGATACCTTTAAATAAACTATGATTCATAAATATAGAGTTACAAATAAATTTTATATTTCTTATATGAAGAAATTTCAAATAAATTATAATAAAGTAATAAAATGATAGAAATTTAAGATAAATTTGTTTTAGGTAAGATGATAAATTCTAATTAGGGGTAGTATTTGGTTTCATGTATAATATTAAGGCTAGATGTTACTAAAAATCATATGACGCCAATATAGTAGTTTCATCCATAATGACAAGGGATGTTGGCTTTCTTGTGACCTAAAACTACTTTTAATTTGCTAAGAGTTGATATTCCTTGGACTTAAACTATTAATAGGTCATTTCATAGGGTGTGGTTTTCCTTGAATTATGATGATGAGTGAGTTTGTTGTAGGTTGATTGAGTTATGACAAGTAGAAAAAAAGAAGATAAATAATAATAAAATAAAAATATTGGATGAAGTAGTAAATAACAATAATGGAAGACAAAAACAAAGCATAACAATAGAGTGATAAAATCATTGAACACCATATATATCATATAGTAATCAATTTTAATTGTTTTCTCTTAAAGGTGATGGTGATGATGATGATGGTTAACCTCCACTACAAATTTCGCTATTCAAACCTTAAGAATGGTAAGGAACTACTTGGTTTGCTTTAAAATTTTATTGTTGTGGTCTAAAACTTTTAAGAGAGGGTTCCAACTCAACATAGTTATGTTGAGTTAAAAGGATGGGAAGGCTGGTATATATTTTGAAATAGTGATTTAATGTCGGTGTATGATAGTCTAAGAGAAAGTGCTTTTCAATTTAAATCTTGTTAATGTCACAAAGATGACCAATTCTTTCAATCCATGAGATTTTAGGAATTGTTCAATGTCTTGTTTCACTATGGAGCTCATGAGAATTTGTTCTTATTTTAGTAATGTTGATTTTCTTATTTACAATAGTCAAAACAAAGCAAATTTTGATATTCTAGATTAGGGTTGTTCTCCTACTTATAGTACCTTAATTTCCTTTAATTTTCTTTTATCCTCTAATTCTTTATTGCACCACAACATCTCCTTAAATTTAGATGTAATAATATTGTTAGTATTTTTGTTATTATATAAAGTGGCCTTTTCCTTAATTCCCTAATGATTTAGCCAAACCTTGGCATCTTTCTGCCAATTGAATTTAGGTCATCAGTGGTTTTGAATAGAGTTTGAAGAAATCTTAGGGAGCCTCTTTCATTCCATGTTATTTATCTTGTTTTTCTACATTAGGTACCTAGTCATTGTAACATCCCTAATCACCGACTGGGCTATGCCACTTAAAAACTTTCTTACTTTGATACCAATTTGTAATGTTCTCAGCACAGAGCTAGCCATGCCACACAGAATTAAAATTTTGATACCATGATTTTAAATAATAATTTTTCATATGAACATAGTTAAGCAGAAAATAGTAACAACATGTATGCAACAATAAAAACTCATATAGAATTTTAACCATAGGGATTCCATGATAGAAAACCATAATTACATACACACGGTAATTGAAATAATCACATAAAAGACACTTATCTCGAGAAAATAAACACCAACTACATGCATACATTCCACATTCCTCCTAGCCTTCGACCGCGTTGCTCATAACTCTCAGCAACAGGTCACCCCCGAGCTGGGGATAAACTCTACCAGGGAAAATGAAATACTAAGCCATTCCAAGGTCTAATAAGTAGCATACTTGTTCTGTCCAAGGTGCCAATTGTTGCAACTAGCCTATGGTATCCCATTCCCCACATGCATGTACCACCCCAGGAAGTGTACCACGTATCTGCTCAACAGTCCCTTGACTGATCCACTTCTCTTATGGGGCTTCAACAACAGGGCGACCAAGAAGTATTCAATCCTCGTAGTTGTTTCCTAGCGCACCAGGGAACAATTCTGAGTAGTCTCTCACCTACAAAACTACTCATGGTCCTGTCAACCTGCTTCCTTAGTAACATGGTCAGACAACTGATTCTTTAATTCATCTCTTGCGCTAATAGTACAAGTATAGGTTCCTCATCACAATACAATAATGTAAGGTAGGACTCATGGTTGCTTCTCTCTGAAGAAAAAAATAATACTCCTGATGATAATCTAAATAATACCTAATGTCAATAATATCCCTTCATATTATATCCACACACACACACACACACACACACACATATATATATCCATGTGTCTTTTAGGACACTTGGCACTCCAAGTGACTCCCTTGTCCCTATTTTTGAGACTTGGGATATATAATAATATCCATTGTTTTAGCATTAAGGAATAATATTATAATATTCCAATGAGATTAATACCCCTATCGTATCCCCTCCTTTCCCTTTTCTGGTGGATTTTATCCCCCAATACTCTTTTACATGGTTTGGTCTACATGCAACGATGTATTTTTCATTAATAATATGAGTGTTTACATATTACAAAAGTAGGCTCACTGGTTTTTAGCATCTAGGCTCTCCGACCTAATAATCACATAAGCCCTCTGGCCTTTAACAACCCAACTCACCATCCTATAAACATTTACATTTATATGTTAATTGGGGTTCGGTCTAGGAGTATTACATTCCCTTCCCCCTTATTTTATGCATTATCCTCAGTGTAATATATACACATATACAATCAAAACTTAATAGCTTTCAAAATATGTGGATACTCTTCCTGCATAGCCTCTTCTCGCTCCCAAGTTTCATCCTTAGGACCATACCAGGTCCATTGGACCTTTACTAGCCCTACGAATTGATTCTGGATTTGGTTGATCTTCTGATCCAATATGCATACCATATGCACTCAAAAGTCATCATCCGGCTCCACCTGAATCACATTCCAATCAATGACATGATTAACATCCAGTACATACCTTTTAAGCTATGATACATGGAATAAATTATGAATACTTATTGATGCGGATAAAGAAATCATGTATGCTACAGGCCCAATCATTTCTACGATTTCAATTGGCCCACAGTAGAAAGCTGCTACCTTTGAACAATTTCCCAATTTCAGGGAACTTCTCCTTGCTTTTACTTTTCGGAACACATGGTCACCCATTTTAAATTGTCTATGTTTTTTTCCCTTATCAACATATCTTTTGTTTCGGTCTTGGGAAACCTTTAAATTATGTTTTATTTTCATTAATTGTTCTTCCATTACTCTGAGTAATTATGGTCCAACCATTGCTATGTTTGTTGTTTTTTCCCAACTTACTGGCGTGTTGCACTTTCTTCCATAAATATATTCAAATGGGATCATCTTTAGGGATGCTTGATACCCAATGTTATAATAAAATTCCACCAACTGCAATTAATCATCCCATTTGGATGGTTTATCTATTACATACATCCTTAACATATCTTCAATCACTTGATTTACTCTCTCTATTTTCCCATCCAACTCTAGAAGATAGGACATGCTAAAGTTCATATTGGTACAAAACCCTTTGATCAATCCTTTGCGAAATTTTGAGGTAAATTTTGGATCTCTGCCAGTCACAATGGTATTGGGTATACCATGCAATCGAGCAATTTCCTTCATATAAATGTCAACAATGTTGATTGCCTTGTGAGTGAGATTTACTGGAATAAAGTGGGAATCTTTAGTAAGATTTTACACCACCACCATGATGGAATCATGTTTCTTGACTGTTCTGGGAAGCTTGGTGATGAAATCCATTGTTACAACTTCCCACTACCACTCAAGAATGGGTAATGGTTGTATCAAATCAACTAGGTGTCTATTCTCAGCCTTGATGTTTTGGCATTCCAAACATTTGGCAATAATATCAACAACTTATTTCTTCATCCCCAGCTAGTAGTATTGGCTCTTGACAACTATAATAGTTTTTTGGTAACCGGGGTGTCCAGCATAAGGCACATTGTGCATTTCTTTCAAAATTTATTTTTTCAATTCTTGATAATTTAGCACATAAATTATGCCCCTATACATGAGAATTCCACCCTTTTCCAACTTGTAGTCTTCAATTTTTTTTCCGTGAATTACCCTACTATAATTTTGTCCTTATGTCCTTGTACTGCAAATCTGATTTTGCAGCTTCTAAAATTCTATCTTTCAAGTATGATTGGTACATGATAATGGTCATAGAATGCATCTCATGCATCCTCCTACTGAGTGCATCATCCACCTTGTTCTCTTTACCTTTGGTATGTTTTATATCAAAATCATATTCACTAAGGAAAATATAACCATCTTCTTTGCCTGGCATTTAGAGTTGGTTGTTCAAACACGTATTTCAGATCACTATGGTCTGTCCTTAACTCAAATAATTTCCCATGAGATATTTCCTCCACATATTCAAGGCATGCACTATGGATTCCAACTCCAAATCATGAGTATCATGGTGCCTTTCATGCTCCTTCAACTTCCTTGATTAATAGCACACCACATACCCATTTTGACTAAGTATTCCACCCAGTCTGTATTTGCATGCATCAATGCATAAAATGAAATCTTCATTTTGATTAAGAATCATTAGTATTGGAACACTTGTTAATAATTGCTTCAAGTGTTGAAAACTTCTTTCATAATCCAATGTCCACTCGAACTTCACTCCTTTATTTTGCAAAGAAATGATTGGGTGTGAAATCCTTGAGAATCCTTTAATAAATATTCTATAGTAACCTACAAGGCTCATAAATGACCTCACCTTCGAGACATTCCTTGGAGTTGTCCATTGTTCAATGGCCCTTATCTTTTCTAGATCCAATGTTATTCCTTCCTCTGAGATGATATCCCCCAAATAATGAATTTTCTTCTAGTAGAATGAGCATTTTCTCAATTGGCATACAATTGATGCTCCCTCAATACCTGTAACACCATTCTTAATTGTTGTTCATGCTCTTTACCAGACTTAGAATATATCAAAATATCATCCAAAAAAGCAATAACAAACTTATCCAAGTAATTCCTGAATACACCATTCAGGAGACACGTGAAGACAACTGGTGCATTTGACAACCCAAATGGAACCACTGTGAACTCATAATGACCATACCTTGTTCGAAAAGAAGTATTGTTGATGTGTTATTCTCTAATTATTACCTGATGATAGCCTAACCTAACATCAATCTTGGAGAATATTTTCGCATCTTTCAATTGATCAAAGATGTCATATATTCTTGGCAAAGGGTATTTATTCTTCACAACGACCATGTTTAACTACCTAAAGTCAATGGAAAGTCTCAATGTTCCATATTTTTTCTTCAAAAATAGTACTGGGGCACCCCAAGGTGACACACTTGGTCGTATATACCTCTTCTTCAGAAGTTCTTCCATTTGCATTTGCAATTCATTTAGCTCTGGTGTACTCATCCTATAAGGAGCCTTAGATACTAGGGTTTCTCTCGGCACGATATTGATGGGGAAGTCAATATATATTTTGGGTGGAAAACCTATTTTTTCCTTGAATACATCTTATAACTCCTTTAGGACTCCATAGTCTTCAATATTTGGTACCTTATATTTAGGTGTCTCTTCCATATGTGTTGCAAATATTTGACACCCTTTTATGTAACTCTTCATCAGTTTCCAGGCTGAAATTTCTCTGATAGTTACTACCTTGGGAATTATTTGCAATGCTCTTACATTCCCTTTCTCATATAAGCAAGTAAATGACTTACTATAATATTCTAGGACAACATGATGTTGGTTCAACCAATCCACACCAATTAGGAAGTCACATGAACCTAAAGGTATGATGTTGAAATATGCCTTGGTGCTCAATCGATTCATGTCCATTGGGCATGCCTTAACCATCTCAATAATTTTTCTTTTAGATCATGTAGCTAGATGCACCATCCAAGGTTTTCCAATATTTATTCTTTGCAAATTAAATATTTCCACAATCTTAGGATCTAGGTAACTATGACTAGCTCTTGAATCAATTAAAATAACAATGGTTTGATTGTTGATTTTACCTTCCACTTCAATCATGTGTGATGGAAACTAATTCTTATTGTTATCTAGAGAAACATAGATCATTGGTACACTTATTCCCATGTCCTCCATTATTTCATCTTGTCGTATATTGTAAGAAGTCTTCACTTTTCCACCTATGTTAGGGAAATCTCTCGACACATGATCTCCTCCACAACCCCAACATTGAATAGGTGGTTGCATTGATATTTTCCCTATTCTCTCTGCCATTTTGAGTTCTTTAGAGGTTGGATATCCCTGAGAATTATTTATGAAGATTGGTGACTTGGTCCCCCTCTTCCTCTGGTCCAACATATTTTTCTTTTTGTTTTCCCACGTCCTTTTGAAAAATTGGTCTTCCTTTATGTTGATCATACATGAATTTATCCCTCCTTATAGTTTCCTCTAGTGTCTTGGGATCATCATATTGTATCTTATCACTGATAAATGATGGAAACCCACTCAAATACCTTTGAATGTTAATTTTATCATCCTTGAAGAAATAAACGCACTTTAGCAACTCTAAAAACCTCCTTTCATATTCATCTATGGTCATATTCTTGAGCTTGAGTTCGAAGAACTCTTTCATTTTATCATCATAGTATCTCTTAGTCAAGTATTTATTTTAGAAATACCTCTTGAATTCCCTCCAAGTCACCTTCTTCTCATCAATGTGTTGTACTTGCACAAATTGATCCCAACACATTGATGCTTTTCGTTTGAGCTGATAGATGGAAATTCTTCCTTTTGCTTGTGAGGAATAATTATGTAATTCAAAATACTTCCTCATGCCTAGAAACCATGTCTCTACATCCTCATCCTTCTTGTTCTCACCATCAAATGTGGGAGGCTTTATTTTTTTCATTTCCCTCTAAATTTCATCCACTCCAGACTTCTTCTTTTGATTCCTAACAGGAGATGGACTTGCACTACTATGTGCTCTTCTAATTGAATTCCTTGGAGAAATATGGTGATGTCTGCTAACACTTATTTTTCTTCTCCTCTTATCATGAGACATGTGATTCCATGATCTGCTTGACCTAGTCTCCTTATCCATCTTCTTCTCTATTTTGTCTAAGCTCTGCATTAACATGATGTTGAAATCTTCCTTTTTCTCCTTAGATTTCATAAGCCTCTCGTTATCAACTTTATAATTCTAGACATCCTTTTACATGCCTTTTATATTCTATGCCAAGTTCATGGTTTCTTCCTTTCCTTTTCCATGTCCATTTGAATTTGTACCTTCATTTCCTATATCGACATACAACCCTCTAATATCATCTTCATAGTTGTAAGCCCTCTATGCATCCTCTGTGATTTTGATCTTTTTGTTGATCCTATTCTGACATAAATGTTGTTAATTCTGCAAAATGTGTAGGCAACAAAAATTTTAGTCTTAACAATTTACAATTACATAAACTTCATATGATTTTGTTCCAATAATGTATCAGAAATCTTTATTTCATTAATCCACCTGAAAAGTCTCAATACTTAGATTATTTTCATCTATGCGGACTCATAGACTCATAGACTCATGGAAGCATAGCTCTCCCTTTCATAAGTCCATCTGAAGAGTTCAGATACTTAACCATTTTTCTCTTTTTGGACTTGCGGACTCACAGACTCATGGACACACAATGAGTCCCATCACTTAGTCACTTTTCCACTTCTTCATACTTTTGGACTTGCAAACTCATAGACTCCCAACGAGTCCCAACACTTAGTCACTTTTCCACTTCTTTGGACCTTCAGAATCGCGGACTTGTGAACTCATGGAATCCCAATGAGTCCCAAAAATTAGTCACTTTTCCACTTCTTCATACTCACGAACTCATGGACTTACAATGAGTCTCACACTTATTTACTTTTCCACTTATTCACATTTGTGGACTCACGGACTCATTGACTCCCAATGAGTCCCAACACTTAGTCACTTTTCCACTTCTTTGGACTTTCGTACTCACAGACTGAAAAAATCCAAATGAGTCCCAACACTTAGTGACTTTTCCACTTCTTCAGACCTTTGGACTCATGGAATCACTTTTCCACTTCTTCAGACCTTAGGACTCGTGGACTCATGGAATCCTAATGAGTCCCAACACTTAGTAAATTTTCCACTTCTTCGGACCTTCAGACTCATGGAATCCCAATGAGTCCCAACACTTAGTCACTTTTCCACTTCTTCAGACTTTCAGACTTGTGGACTCATGGAATCACAATGATTCCCACACTTAACTACTTTCCCACTTCTTCGGAATTTTGAAATCATGGACTCATGGACTCACAGACTCACAATGAGTCCCAACACTTAGTCACTTTTCCACTTCTTAGGACTTTCGAACTCGTGGAATCATGAGCTCATGGACTTATGGACTCACGGACTCACAATATGTCACAACACTAAGTCCGAAAGGTCTCCCACACTTAGATTATTTTCATCTCCCTCCCTCCATGTACCTACCACCATGGAATTACATGTCACCTTTTTACACGTCAATTTACACGTGGCCCTTCCCTTGTCATGTTGACATCAGGGTATGGAAAATTACCAAAACGTTTCCAATTTCGCACATTTTCAAAAAATTTAAAAAATGCTTGATTCACCGAATTTCATTCAATTTCTACCACGGTTGCTCGATGACTATCAAATTTACTCAATTCATCCTATATTCCATAGACTTATACTAAATTCAAGTTTGACCATTTACAAGTCTAAATTTTCCCAGACGAAGATTAACGTCCAGAAAAATTTGTCCTTGGACCACTTTTTCCCAATTTCCTTAGGAATTTTAATAACAAAATTTGGGGCTTTTGGCCCAATTTCACTTGACTACTTCTGTTTCCACCATGGAAACACTGTAAAAATTTCAGATGAACTCTTCCTGACAGTATGTCAAACATTTCACTTACTGCCTCAGATATTTACTTCAACGCTCTACTAAATGGCCCATGCAGGTTCAATGTTGCAACCTGGGCTCTGATACCAATTTGTAACATCCCCAGTCCCCAACTGGGCTATGCCACTTAAAAATTTTCTTTATATGATACCAATTTGTAACATTCCTAGCCTGGAGCTGGCCACGCCACACATAATTACAATCCTGATACCATTATTTTAAATAACAATTATGCATATGAACAGAGTTAAGCATAAAATAGTAACAACATGTATGCAACAATAACAACTCATATAGAATTTTAACCATATAGATTCCATGATAGAAAACCCACAATTACATACACACAATAATTGAAATAAGAACATAAAATACACTTAAATCTCAAAAAAATAAACACCAATTACATGCAGACCTTCCATGTTCCTCCCATCCTTAGACCACGCTGCTCATAACTCTTAGCAGCGGGTCATCCCCAAGTTGGGGCTAAAATATACCATGGAAAAGGAAATATATAAAAAACACATTCAAAATTATAATATCCACTATTCTTAAAAGAATAACACATTCAAAATAAAGATTTATTTTTCCTTAAATTTCTATATTGGTTATTATAGATCTTTGTTTTTCTTTAAATTGCTAACATAAATGAAATATCACCAATCCTTTGAAATATCGCCAATCCTTTGAAAGTTTAAAATTTTAAGATTTTATATAAATATCCCCAATCCTTTGAAAGTTTAAAATTTTAAGATTTTATATTTTTAATATTAAAAGTTCAAGGATGATGTTTTTGTGGTGCACCGAGGTGCACCGTGTGAATGGTTGTTTTCATATCCAGAGATTTTCATATCCACAAAATGTTCAACATTAAACGTAAGTTGACTAGTTTTAAAATTATCTATCACCTAAAAATATATATACAAAATATTTATACTTTTAAGGATAATGTTTTTGTGGTGCAGTGGAGGTGATAGATCATATGTGCACCGCCTTGTCCTTTCATATCCAAAGAATCTCATCAATTACATAAGGTGACTATTTTTAAAATTATCATCACCCAAAAAATATATACAAAACATTTATATGAGGTTAAAAATGAATCTATGTTTCTATAAAGTAAATGAAAACTCTCAAGCATATCATAGCAACGATTTTTATATTTCAAAATCCATTTGAGATGGAAATCTGTTGTGTTCCTTCCCATCATGAGTGTACTTAATGCATGCTCTCTTAACTAGGTGAGATGACTTTACCACCAACCATGTTACATGTCTTCAATGATTGATTTTAATAAGTCAAAGTGGATAATTATACAATTGATTTAGGAAAATGGAATAAGATTCTAGGGATATGGAGTTCCCTTCAAACCCCTACTTTATTCCCCTCTCTTGCGGAATCATAACCCACCCATGATTGTGTCCATGTTCATTTGTGACCAACCATGTATTTCATCTTATTATTTTCAATGTACAATGTTTACATATTAAATTTATTGGCCTTCAGTCATTCATCATATATACAAATATACATTTCTAACCCAAGGATCAAAATCGGGGAGTTACACCATATGACCATGATCAAGGCTTAGAGACCCATTCTTGGTGAAACAATCCTCCTATTGGTGCCCATATCTCACTTAGAG
>ML788404.1:244635-275018 GCA_009831015.1 Picea engelmannii
TTATCCTATTGGTTATCCAATGTTCGTCATTTTCCATGTCGTTGAGATCACTCTAAGCCTATGTTTTGTAATATCTCTGAGTGTGAGTCTGGTTCTGTAAGATCTACAGAGTCTAAAATAAAGTGCATGTCACTTTGTAATGTTTTAATTGGAAAATGTATAAGAGAGTGGGGATCCATTTTTGTCAATTGATGAATTGCCTAATGTATGTCTATGAATGGTTCATTGAAGATAATAAATCTATATGGTGATTCTTGGCTTATGATGTGTTGATCATGTTTCAAATGAATGTGTGTGTTTTTGTTACCAATTGTTAGTATTTAAGTAGTTTGCAATGAATTGTATGAATGCCAACCCATATGGATTCTTTTATAATTATCCCTTCATCGCCGACATGGAACTAGATGGTATTTATGATTATCATGGCATATTGGGTAACACCTTATTCATTCTTTGGTTGAGAATTGATATGTTGATGCCTTTTGTTTTTTCTGGTTAATCTATATGAACCTTGGGTCTTCAATCCCCCAACATTAGGAAGGACACATACAAGCATGGTAGAAGAGACAACAAATGGTTTTGTTATCGAGACCTATTTTTTTTGTAGTGAAATATGAATACAAATATTGAGGTGGTATCGATCTCGAGAAGAAATTCAAGATTGGTTGATTGCGAAGGAAGATGTGTTTTCTCAATAGGAAACTTAAGGTATGAATACCATTGTGAAGCGATGGAAGGACATATATCTCTACAGTAATATACATGAAATTTTCTTTGTTGAAATTCCCTATCTATTGTATGAATGGTTGAATAGAAAGACTACTACTAATACTACTTTGAGGCCACAAAAACCATTGGTTGAGGATTAGTTCATGAAAGATAGGTTGAATACATTGGATAAAAAGTGGGCTCAAGCCATTGATTTCTGGTTTTCTCGGGTGAAGGAAGTGTACATAATTGATATTGTTGTTGAGTACACTGATTCTTTTAGTGAGGATGAAAGAAAATTCACAGAAGGTCCTAGGAAAATTTTATTGGAAGAAATCCCACTCTGAATAAAGATGTTCTTCATGGAGAAGGGACTGATGTGCATGGAGCCCAATAATATGACTGAGTAGACTCCACTAGCGCCAGGAGGGGATGAAAATACAAGGGAAAAGTGAGATAGGAGATGGATCCACTAAGAAGGATCCAAAAGTTGTTAAAATGTGTTGAGGAGTAGGATGGAACCAGAAGAGAAGAGGAGAGAGAGAGTCGAAAGATATGCAAGAAGAGGTAAGTCAAGGAGGAGAGTGAAACAAAGAAGCAAAAGCAAGATAACAAGGGGTGCCCGATGAGGGGTCAAGATAAATATTAATAGGAAGGAGATTGCACCAGGAGGAAGTGTGCGAGAGTGTTTTATGCCAAAGAGGAGAAAAAATGAGGATAAGTTGGTGAAGAGGCATGACATTTAGAGTAGGGTATGTAGTGGAGATAATGGTAGTAGCGGTAGTAGGGGCTAAAAATATGAATGTTGAACCCCTTGTCTCTTGTAGAGTGTCGCAAATTCAAAGGAAGATGAGACACAGAGGTAGGAGAGGAATATGAAGGACCATCGACAAGAGGGGAAGAAGAGTTAGAAATAGTGGATGGTATTACGTAGTTGCAAGTAGGAAACTCTCCAAGTTCCCTCACGAGAAATGTTAGAAGAAGATGGAGTTACCCCCCTTTGAACCACCCCCCTTGTGCATTTGTAGACCAAAAGAAATAGTAGTAGACTGTGAAGTGAATGGACTAGAACAAAGAGTAGGAGAATAAATAATAAAAGTGATGAGTGAAGAAAAATAATAATTCAGTGCTACTTCGCTAAGAAGAGTATCCATACCAACATCCCTGACACCCAACAACCATCTCAAAGGAAATAGTTCGAGATTGAGGATGGTGAATCAAGATAGTACCCTAAGGCTGTCGTGTTCCATGGGATGGGTAGAGATGATGCAGAGAAACATTGGTTCATATGTGAGGTGATATGGTCATTGAAGAGGATCACAGCTGAGGCATTGAAGAATGTGCAGTTGGAGACCACATTCAGAGACCAATCCCTGACATGGTACATGAAGTACAAGGCCACTACACAGGTGGGACAAACAATGTCCCTAATAGAGATCAAGAGAGATCTGATTAAGGAATTCCAGAAACCTAAGTCAAAATATCAATGCAATACCAAGAGTAAGGAGATTAATAAGAAACCAGGGGAAACCATGTGGGATTATGATCAATGATTCAAAATTTTGTTAGATAGGCTAACATTCCAGATCCAAAACATGCAACATAGAGAATGGTTCATTGTGGGGTTGTTTTCCCATATTCTTGTCTCACTTACCCAACAAAAGGTGACTACTCAAGCAGAAGTAGTGGAGATTTTGATGCACCTGGAAGCTACACCAGGAAGAGGAGAGACATTGGCAGGTTTGGTGCAGGTACAGTCTTAGCTAGCCAACTTGAAAATGCAATTGCAATATATGGAAAAGGAAAAATTCATGTGCGATCACGTATGGTACACAATGTGCAGGTCGAAGGGGCACTGTAGAGATGAATTTCCTACACTTGCAAACTATATGGCCACAAGTGCACCAAATCCATTTCCAACAAGACCTCAAATAGAGTGGTGTGAAATTTGCAGGAAGTGAGACCATATGCCACCCCGCTACCCAACACTAGAGAAATATGAGAAGATGCATCATGCTCGATTCTGTGAATTCTACAAGTCCATGGGACATGATGTGAACAACCATTGGTCACTCAATTTGATGCAATACCATACACATGATGTATTCAGGTTTCAAGAGGAACAAAAGGGTGGAAACCATGTTGGTGTTGAGAGAGGTGGGTATCAAGGAGGTCCCAGAGGTGAATATGGATACAATCAGGGATGAGGATATGGGGGAGGTGGAGGTATACCCCCCATGTGTTTTAACTGTGGTGAGATATGACATGTACCGATAGTTTTTACCAAACTATGTGCTCTTTGTGGGTACTTCTACAACCCCGAGCACGTTACATACGATTGTACCAATTTGTTGAAGAAGTGGGAAGAGAAAAAGGCACATTGCAACATGGTGATTACAAAGCCAAATGGATGATGAAGTTTATATGTGAGTGATTTGAGAATCATGAAAGATTGAATCTAATGTTGGAGGGGAAGATAATAAAGGCAGTGCAACCCCCTCCTAAGTTTAATGGTGTTCAACAGAAGAAATTTGTACACGATGTGCAGAGGGCCATAGAGGAAGAAAGTGTGCAAGAGGAGATGCATTGCATGACAAAAGGGTTGATTAAAGAGGCTCAGATCCATGAGGAAGTACAATAAGTAATAGAGAGATCACTGGAAGAGGCTTGCACCCGCGAAGAATTGCAGTATGCCATGCAGAAGTCTTTGGAGGAATCTCATGTGTGGGGGGGAATACATAACATTACATAGAGGTCGCTAGAAGAAGTGAGTAGACAGGAGGACTTGTGACTCGTCAAACAAAGGGGAACATAGGAACATGTACATGAAGATATGAAATGCACAGTGAAAGAATAAGCATAGTGCAACTTGGGTCGAGAAACAGAGACTGAGGACCAAGTAAGTAACTTCCTACGTTGTTGTTTAAGATTGTTAAGAAATCTTGAGGTTGCATGAAATTTGACACATATGTTAGAAAACTGCATGGGGGAAGAAGGGACAGATAGAGCTATATCATCACCCCTACCAAAAAGGGATGTGTGTTAGGTCAGTAAGAAGAAGTGCACCATAAGGGAGTTAAATATGATAGTTGAACTTAGAAAATATGAGATGGATGGGGTCATGTTAGGTTCTAACGTGAAAATATTTTCGAAGAAGTCATGGGAATTAATGGGTAAACAAAAATTCGCTTGGTCACCCATTCAGATGTGGTTGTAAAATCAGTACATAATCTACCCTATAGGACGATTGGAGAAAGACAAAGTGAACATAGAGGGGGAAAAGATGAAGGATGATTTTGAAGTGATAGATATCATGGATCATTATGATCCATACCCTGCCCTACTTGGAATTGATTTGACCTTCGACAACAATATTGTGTTTAATTTGAAGAAGTGACAAATGTAGTTTGAGACAAACACCTTGCACGTGATCATGCCTTTGGATCCTACTGAAGGGGACACATACAATGAGATGGTAGATGAGGATGCACAAAGATTTTTTATTGAAAATATCTACAAGAACATAAGGTGTAAGGAATATTATGTCAATCCCAGAGTGGATGGGGAATGGATTTGGAGGAGCATGAAGTCATATGATACTAATTCAGAAGACACCGTGGAGAGGTGGAAGAAAAATTTGTATGTGGTCTGAAATATGTGCAAGAATCACTCAAGAAGTATGCTGGATTGGCTTTGAGATCTATGATGCCTCATGATTCGGTGGTATAGGGATGGAAGAATAATTCTTAGTGTGGATATAGAATACCATTCCAGAACATAGAAGGGATCATGCCATGGATTTCATAGTACGAGGAACACCTGCATGTTGCTGGGAAACACATTGTGTGAACATACAAGATTGGGTGCAAGTGTCAGAGTTGATAAAAGTCAGATTTGTGCCCATCTTTGAATTCGAATTGGCTAATTCATACAAGGGCACTGAAGATCATCAGGAGCACATTTGCTACTAATAAAAGATTTGTAATACCAAGAATATTCATCTCTCACAATGGGTCCATCGGTTTGTTCATAGCATGGATATGGTTCCAATGAGATGGTATATTCAATAGGAACTCTATAGGAAAATGATAGATTGGGTTCATGTCAGTGCACAATTGTTTTCAACATTCTGCCTCACAGCAGAAGGTCCGACTCAAAGGTAGGCACTCCTTTGGATCAAGAACTTTATCGTTCACCATCAATTGAAGGATTCCATACCAAAGGTGGTATGCTCATACCATCATCTAGTGGAAAAATTGAAATAGGTCATCCATTTTTGTTAGATCGAAGTTTATGATATTGACGATGATGACCCCCAAGGAATACAGATCAAATAATCTGAGGGAAAGAACATGCTAGAGGGAAAATGATGAAGATGGATACATAGGACAATGGTCATCTGATTAAGACAAAGAAACATAATATCATGAGTGAAGAAGAACCCAAAATGGATATCATTGGAGACTATTGGGACAAGGAGACTGTCACCCAGGTTGTCAATCTACTCAAAGAATACAAGGAATTATTTCCCCAAATATTCTCATAAGAATATTTGGATCCCTGGTGGATGTGAAAATTCATCTCAATCCAAATTCCAAGCTGATCAAACAAAGGACTTGCTAATTATATCCAAACTATAAGGAAAAGGTACACAATAAGTTGGATCAGGTGTTATATGTTGGAATCATTGTTCCTATAGAATATTTGAATTGGATTAGTCATGTGGTGGTACAACCAAATAAAATAGGTGACATTCAAATCTATGTAGACCTTCAGAGCCTTAATGCAACCTATGTGCATGATTTGTTCCCTAATCCTTTCACCGATGAGGTTATGGAGAATGCTTGAGGATGAGATCCCTACTCTTTTACAAATGGATTTTTGGGATATCATCAAGTTCGTATCATTGAGTAATATCAAGATTAAACCACCTTTGTAACGGAGTCAAATTCCTTTTCTTATACCATGATTCCATTTGGACTGAAAAATGCACCTGAATTTTTTTCCAGGATAGTGGTCGCAACCTTCAAGGAATTTATCGACGAGTTCCTTGAAGTTTATTTGGATGAATAGACATTGTTTAGTTTTCTCAAGGAGAACATTCAAGTCCTTTTATTGATGTTGGATCAATTTTGTCAGCTCCATATTTCTCTAAATTTGAAGAAGTGCATTTTTTGTACGCCTTTTGGAACATTACTAGCGCATGTAGTTTACAAGGATGGATTGTTAGTCGACCAAGATAATATTTTCTCCATACTGGATATGGTGGCCCTCACTTTGGTTCATGAGTTGTGTGCCACATTAGTTCATACCGTATATTACCGGTGGTTCATTCATAGCTATGAAAAAATGGTATCCCCTTTGGAGAAGCTATTCCACAAAGATACTAAGTACATATGGACATAGGAATATCGGGAAGCCTTGGACACTCTGATGGAGAAACTAGTCACTATGTCAATTCTAGTTTTCCCGATTGGTCTAATATCTTTCATGTTCATGTAGATGATTTTTCCATTACATTGTGAGTAGTTCTTTCATAGCCAGGAAAATGGAATATTGACCACCCTGTCTATTTTTCTAGTCGCAATATGTCTGAGGCCAAAAATAATTATACAATAATCAAGCACGAGGGCCTTGCCATGGTATATTCCTTACAAAAGTTTCACCATTATTTCTTGGGGAACCCTTTTAAATTATTCACTGAACATTCCACACTCAAGTATTTGGTCAACAAGCCAGTGTTGGGAGGGAGAATTATATGTCGTTGATTGCTTCGCTTTCAAGAATTCGATTTTGAAGTAGTTGTCAAGCCTAGGAAATATAATGTTGGACCATATCATATGTTGTGGATAGAGTTTGGAGAATCTAGTTGAAGTCTCGATGATAAAATCCCAGATGCACAAATCTTCCACATCAAAGTAGTTCCCGGTCAATTGGTTGAGATCATTGAATTCCTTACCTCGGGATAGGCTCCAACGAGGTATACTTCATCCCAATGTTGTCAGTTGGTGACCCATAGTGTCGATAATTAGTTGATCACTAGGAAATTGTATAAGTTGGGAGTTGATGGAATATTGTGCAGGTGTTCCTTACAACATGAATGGAACCCCATTTTGTATGAACCACATGAGGGAATTTCAAAAGGGAACAATGTTGGTAAGGCCATTGTGCGAATTTTTTTGTGCATAGAGATTTGATGTCGCTCACTCTTCACCAATGCCAAGAAATATTGTAAATTTTGTGATGTATGTCAACAAATTGGCAAGCCTTGTCGAAGAGATGATCTCCCTCTATTTCTATTTAAAACATTAGAACCATTTGAGAAGTGGGAAATTGATTTTTTGGGCCCAATAAATCCTCCTAAGCATTATATGGGTGCATGTTATATTATTACTTCCATGTCGGTTAAGGATTGTGCAGTAGAAACAATCACACAATTCATTTTTTAGAGTATAATTAGCAAGTTCGAGTGTCTAAAGGTGCTTATAATCGAACAAGTTTCACATTTCTAAAAGAGACCATTAGGGAACTCACACATGATTTCATGATCCACCAACAAAAGAGAACTCCCTATCATCCTCAATATATTGGTATAGTTGAAGAGTTCAATAAGATTTTAGAACATGCTTTAACTAAAGTTTGTAATGTGCAGTGTGACAACTGGGATCAATGGATCCCTACAATGTTATGGGATTATTGAACAACCTACAAATGATTGATGAGGCACACCCCATTTAGATTGGTTTACAACAAATAAGCAGTCATGTCGCTCAATTTCATTATTCCCAACCTATGGATTTCTCTAGCTACTCACATGATAGATGAACGATCACTTCAAGACAAGTTAGATGAACTCATGGAGCTAGAAGAGGATCGTCTGGTGGAAATATGCATACAAGTGGTAAAAAAGTAGAGACATAAGGCATGGCATGATCACAACATTCACCATAAGATCATGCAGCCAGGTTCTTTGGTGTTGTTATACAACAACAAGTATTTACAACACCACGGTAAGTTACGTATGCATTGGTTAGGCCCCTTCCACCTAATTTACATCATTGAATTCAATACATCCAAGTTGTCTACGTTGCAGGGACAAACTCTCAAGGGACTTATCAATGGAAGTAGGTTGAAGTTGTATTATGTCTTGCAAGGGTCATCTATCACATAGATGCACTCATTCAACCTGGAGTTCTCGTAGGGTAGGATTAGAGTATGATGTACAGTAGGTATAAGAGTACATAGTCAACATAATTCACCTTTTTGATAGCACATAATACACTCCATTTACACAAGAAGAATAGATAGATTGATATCTTTGCATATTCCCAAGATTTCCAATTTGGGTCAAAGTTTTGGCCCACATAAATGGTATTGGATCTGGCAGAGGCTTCACACAGGGTTGGGATGAGCTACCTAGTTCTACATTACATTGATAGGTCAATCAATCTGGTTCAACTAGATCACACACAACCCTGGCATGTAATAATTTATGACACCACATTCCAAAAGGCACTTCACCAGTATGGAGGATCCGAACCATTATGTTCTTTCATGTGGGACTTTTCCATGGATCTTTCATTATTCTCTAGTCGTTCCCATTGGTCAGCTCCATAATCGTTATCCACTCTATATATATCTAGTTTCATCCAACCATCCATCAGAGATATCCTCCATGTCCCATGTTCTCTCTTCCTTTCTCGTCGCTCATCCACCTATTCTTTTTTTGTTTCCTCGCATCCCTCCATATCCACTAATGTTACCATTTCCCATTCAAGGTTCCCCTTCATGTATCAGTTTTATATACTTTCTGGGGCATGTAATTCCCAGTCCAATCAATCATCCCTCAGTCCCACATTCTAGTTCTCATGAAGGTTGGTAATTCAAATTCAACTACTAGGTCGAGGCCCCACCCTCTTATTCTCTAGCAAGATGCAACCTACTAACACATAGTTCCTTGAACTATGCTTCGAAGTTACGACATTATCCCAACTCTCTAATCCTGAAGTTGGTATGCATGTTTCCATGGATAATCACCTTTGTTGAAGTGAATAGCCCAAGGTTGTGGATTATCCCCTCCTTTGGGCTAGGAGGTCCCTGTATTCCTTCCTCTACTTTTTTATCAACGAGACATGAGGATGAAAATGGTATCTCCTGATGGATCTGTTCCTTGAGATATACTTCTCGTAAGTCAATGAGTAACTAGGCCAAGTTCTAGTTGTATCACTTAGTTTAGTTAGGGGGAAATTTCTAGATGATGTGCTTCAAAAATATCTCTCACTCACCACTACTGAAACCATCGAAGAGAGAGAGTTTGAGAATCTGGCCAAATAAATACCAAATACATCATTTACCTTGAGGACTATAGGGCTCATTCCAAGACCTATGTTTGGCTACAACTATAGACTAGACATGTGATTTTCTCTTACTTAACCCTGATTGTAACCATATCTTGGTTTTATGCTCTTGTTCTACAATGATGATGATTTCCTCTTACTCAATTCCTACATTGATCACTTTATGAAGCACTTGGCTAGAGGATGAGCCAAATAATAGTAGTGGGGACATGTTGGCAACCAATTTTTTGGGTAAATATCACACACGTGCACAAATGAATTTGTATGATCCTATTCCAATTTTTTGCACACTCAAGCAATTGCATGGTGGGTGACAGGAGGAACAGACACCAAATAAATTTTTACTTTAAATTGCACCAATTCAGTTTCTTCTGATGTGCATCGATCCAACTTTTGTGACACGTGTTAGAGATTAAGAAGACATCACATGCACACCAAAATCAAGAAAAGAATCTTCTATAAATCTTCCCAAATGATTACTACAATCAACCCAAGAGATCGTGGAGCAGTAAGGAGATGAGGTGGAAATGTTGTTAAGATTTCCACGATTCCAAAGAGGCTACGTTGAATGCATGCGGGTGACAAAAGCATGCATGACTAGTATTCATAGGAGTGAGTGGGCCAGAACTAAAAGTGACAAATAGCCAAAGCCAAGAAGAATATAAAAGGGATCAACAATGACAAAAAAATGTTTTTGTTAGTCATGTTAGTTATCCTACTAGCTAGCCAGTGTTAGTCATTATCCATGTCCTTAAGATCACTCTGAGCCTATGTTTTGTAGTGTCTCTGGGTTTGAGTATGGTTCTGTAAGATCTGCAGAGTCTGAAATAAAATGCATGGCACTTTGTAATGTATTATTGGGAAAATGTATAAGAGAGAAAGGCTATGTTTCTTTCAATTGATGAGTTTCTTAATGTATGTATGTGAATGATTGATTGAACATAATAAATATACAATGATTCTCATCTTATGATGTTTTGATCATGTGTCAAATGACTGTGTGTTCTAGTGTTACCAATTATTAGTATTTATGTAGTTTGCAATGAATTGTATGAATGTCAACCTGGATGGATTCCTGTATAAGTATCCCTTCATTATCGACACAATACCAGATGGTATCTTTGATTCTCAAGGCATCTCAGGTGAGACATTCTTCAATCTTTGGTTGAGGATTGATATTCTGATGCCTTTGGGTTTCTATTGGTCAACTGTAGACAAACCGTGGGTATTCAACCCCCCAACGTTAAGAAGGATGAGCGCAAGCATGGTAGAAAATCCAACAAAGAGCTTGTGTGGTGGTACAAGGCCTCATTAATGGACTATGAGCCCTAGAATATTAATTTAGGGCCCACGTCCCATACTTTTCTCCTTTTACTATAGTTAAAGGCCTTCATACCCATCCCTAGTGCGCAAAACCTCTTAATGATGCACATGTCTCACCAAGAGGCCAAAGATCTTTTTTAGAATGGAATTTTTTGGTGGCTTGAAGCCTTGTTATTGGACCAGATCCCTAGAAGCTTCATTTAGGCCCAAAGGCCCTTAATTTCCTCCCTTGACTATAGTCAAGTCCTTGAGAACCATCCCTTATCCACAAAATATCCAAATGGTACCCATATCCCACTTAGAGGCCAAAGGTCCCCTCTATAGGGACTATGTGGTGGGTTGAGGTGTAGTTTATCTCTCATTATTCTTGAGTGATTAAGGACAATATAAATTACCTCCCCCAATCACGTTCAAGAAACATAGACCCATCCCTAATGCACAAAAATTTATAATGATGACCATGTCCAATTCATAGGCCAAATAACATCTTTATAATGCTTGTATTATAATTCAAGGCCTTTATCATGGCCCATTAGACCAAAAAGATTCATTTAATTGATATGGCCCTATTTTTTCTCCCTAAACCCATTTCTAGTGCATTGAATTTCCTGATGGAAGCTATATGTCACTCAAAGAATAATGATCCCATGTAGAGGGAATATTTTTTGATTTGAGGCCTTGCTTATAGTTGTTGAGTCTTAGAATTTTTATCCATAGATTAAGGCTTTTATTTTCCTCCCTCAACCATAGTCAACGTGTACCATCCTTGGTAGTTATTTAACCTTATATTGGTACCTATATGTCACTTGGGGAAGAAGGATCACGTCTTTAGGGAATGCATTGTGTCTTTGGGTAATTTTCATGGACCATGAGCGCAAAAAGATCCATTTATGACCTAAGGTCATTATTTTCCTCACTCAACCACAATCATGACCCAAATACCCATCCTTGGAGCATAGAAACTCCTAATAGGGTCAATATCCCAATTGAATGCTAAAGATAGCCTTTATAGGGATTGTGTGCTTATTTGATAGCTTGTTCATGGACTATGGTCCATAGCGTCTTCATTTAGAGTCTAAGACCCTTGTTTTCCTCCCCTTTATAATGGTTAAGTCTCTAAGACCCATCCTTTCTGTCTAAAACCTTCTAAGGGTACCCATATTTTTTTGGAGGTCAAATATCTTGTTCAAATGGTCTATGTGGTTATTTGAATTCTCTTTCATGCCTTATAGCCAAAATAATTTCCATTGTGGTATTAAGGCCTTTAATTTCCTCCTTAAACCATATCCAAGACCCTAAAACCCATCCCTAAAGCACAAAACTTGCTAATGGTGCTCATATCCTAGTTAGGAGCCCAACGATCCCCTTTGAGGGTCGATGTGGTGGTTCAAGTAATTGTTCCTAGCCGTGTGAACCTTAGAAGTTTCATTCAGGGTCTAAGGCCTTTATTTTCTTTGCTAGACCATGGTCAAGGCCCAAGATCTATACCTAGTATGTAAAACCTTCTAATGGTGTCCATATTCCACTCAAATGCTATTGATTCCCTCTTTAGGACTTGTGTGGTGGTTCATAGCCTCATTAGGGAGTAAAACGGTTTCAGAGAAACATCTTTAGGTGAGTAATATAATTATTAAATGTGATTTTTAAATAAAAAATGGCTACATAAAAAATTACAGCCTTCACAAGTGTTTCCTACTTGTAAAATGATTATTTTTATATTCTTTTTAAAAATTGTATGTGTGAAAAACATCAAAATTTTATAACAACAAAATTATATATTTCTTTAAGATCTTTACAATACTCCAAAGAGTGTCAAATTGGATCTTCAAGCATTAAATTGTGACAGAATTACAAAAAATTGGTTTCTTGTTAAAGATTCATATTTCTATTTTTTTTTAAATTAAAAAATAGATATACACTAGTAATGAAAGTTCAAAACAACAAAGTAGTAAATCTCTATAAGATATTTCCAATAGTGCACTAAGTGCAATAAATGGATGTATGATAAAATTACCTAAATCTTGATGATACAATTTAGGGGTGCTAATTTGCTATGTAATCTATTTTTTTAATATATGTTTTTTTAATATGTGTGCATTTTTATATCTCTATGTATGCTAGGTTTAATAACTTGCATCCATTATTAATGCATGCACATTTTTAAAACGTGTTCATGCTTTTTTAAATTATTATGGTGCATCCTCCATCCTCCATGGTAATTTAAAAGACATTGAGACTAGTTTAAAAGGAATGTGTGTGTTTTAAATAGTTTGCATTCATGAATTCCCCCTTACATCATTTTTAGCCATAACCTCATGTGAGAGCATTCACATTGTGCTCTTTTCTATATGGATAGATGTAGAGTCTTTTCTTGTATGTTTTAAATTGATTTTATTATGGAATTTTTAATTGCCACATTTTTAATCATAATTTCTTCTTGTTTTTTCAGAAAAGAAAATTTCTTATATTAGTAAATATAATGAGGCTGTTTCCAACTTACAGTACATTTTGTACAAACTTGTCTCCAACTCATGATTGTTTTCCGACAATAAAAATAAAACTATTACTTAATTAGCCATACATATTTTCTACCCTTATTTTCAATCATAACTTTATGTAAAAGCATTCACAGTATGTTTATTTTCATATGAAATGTAGAATCTTTATTTATATATGTGTAAGAAAAGATGTGTTAAAAAAATTAACCTTTTAAAATTTATTTCTCTTTATCACGAAAAAAATAAACCAAATTAATTTAAATAAATATTAATAAAATATTTCATCATTATGTCATTTTAATTATAATATTATTTATTACATTATTTTAAATCCTTTTATTTTTACAACTATCCTATTTAAAACATTTCAGCTATAAACTTACCAATTTCTAAAATGCGTAGAAAGGATAATGTGCTTATTTGAATATATGTATGCAAGGGAAACTTATGACATCAAAATGGATTGCAAGAGATTTTCAAGGAAATGCCCCTTGGATATTTCTTGAAGATTCTTCGTAAAAGACACGTTGATAAAATATACAGATAGACTGAACTTTGTGTCATACATGATTTGTGCTTCACGTGATTTGAGACGCTTAGGAATAGGTTTTTAATTCCTTATCTTGGAATGTTAGAAGAACGAGAATGTGTKGAATAATCAATTTGGATTTTGATTCATTAATATAGTATTTTTAGCATTTTATTTATTAGTTTGAAACAATTCTRGGTATTTTTATTTAAAAGGGTTTGGATTTTGAYTTATTAATATAGTATTAGGTTGATAATTCAAAACATTTTCATTAGAAAGGGTCAATGGAATTAAAACAATTTTTATTAAAAAAATCAATGAAATTATAATAATAAAGAATAAATTATTAAATTATTTTATTTTATAGAATACATGGTTAAATAATTGTGAAATTTCCTTAAATATTTGTAATTTTTTATTATATATAAAAATAGGTTAAGATGAATAATTACATTTATAAAAATTAAATACATTTAAAAAAATTATAATAATTATAACAGTGTGATAATTTTTATTATATGAAAATAATATGCGATATGTTATAAAATTAAAAATATACTAATAATAAATTTAATGTGAAATAAATAAATATAATTTAGAAAAGATAGATCAAATATAAAAGAATTTTATAAACTATAATCTCAAAATTAAAGGAACCTTTTAGAAACAAGCCTCTCCCTCATTCAGAGCATGGGTATGACTAGATATCTAATGTATAAGGACAAGTTAAACAACATGAAAGATAAGAGGCTTCCTAAAATTGCTTCACAATAGAGTCAAGAGAGGATGGCATAAAGATGCCCTATCTTGGCTAAACTATTGGGGAATCATGGAAGACACCATTTTGCAAAATAAAGATAATATTAAAAAAAGGTCAAATCAAAATTTAAGGAGAAAATGTGGTGTGATAAAAAGTTAGAGGAAAAAATAAAATTAAGGTATTATAAGGATGTAATCAACCCTAATTTAGAAGATCAAAATTATCTATATGTGTAAAGAAAAAAATAAGCATTGCTAAGATAAGAACAAATTCTCATGAGTTCCATAGTGAAGCTAGGCATTGGTCAATTCCTAAAAAGCCATGGAATGAAAGAGCGTGTCACCTTTGTGACACTAAGAAGGTTGAAGATGAAAAGAACTTTCTCTTAGATTATAGAGCCTATACCCATATTAGTTCTCATTTTCAAAATATTTGTCACACTACCAACCTTCCTAATCTCTTAACTCAACAAAAGTATGGTGATCTTGGAAAGCTTCTCTTAATGCTTAACAAAATTCTAAAGAATCACAAGTAATCATTTACCCTCTTAAGATCTGATAGACCAATTATGTCTTAGTGGAAGTTAATGATCATCATCAATATAATAATATAAAAAAATAAAAATAAAAACACATAAGAGAAACAAAACAAAAATAAATGAAAGAATTGGCTAGATTTTATTTGATATCATTTTTAACTATTTACCCTCTTAAAATCTGATAGAACAATTATATCTTAGTGAAAATTAATGATCATCATCAATATAATAATATAAAAAAAATAAAAAATAAAAAACACAAAAAACAAAACAAAAATAAATAAAAAAATTAGCTAGATTTTATTTAATATCATTTTATTTGATATCATTTTTAACTATTGTACAATAACCATATATTAAAAAAATGTAAACACATATATTTTTTCCTTGTAAAAAAGAGTTTGGGCAGATTTACAACATTTGATCCTCCAAGCTTATCTATGAGGAAGCCTTTCCATAAATCATAATTTGTCCAAACTAGATACCAAGTTCAAGTGGTCTAAATCACATGTTTTTTTGCTGGACGTGAAGGCCAAGAATATTATATTAAACATTTTAAAAGTTTTAAGAATATTAAGAATATTAAATGTTTTTGGATGGTTTGGGTTAATTTAAAATTTTGATTCATTTTTTAAGTATTTGGATTAGTTTAAAATGGGATAAAACTCTGAAATATGGTTTTGAAATGCATGAAACTTTAATTCATAAGAATAATTGGATTTAGACCCATTTTTTTGACTAAAAAAATAAAACTTAAAAAAAAAAATTACTCCTAAATTAATCTACTCAATCACGAGTTACCAATTATGAATTATTCATTTAAAAAAAATTAAAATATTTCAATTCTACAAAGTAGATTGCTCCCAAATTAGCCTACTTCATTACCGATTATGCATCTAAAAAAAATTATTTCGACAAAAAAGATTAAGTATTAAAGATTAATATAAAACGGATTTAAAAAAAAAAATTAAAAAAAATAAAAAATTAAATGAAAAAAATAAAAAATATCCAAATTGTAATCTGTTTAAACCACGCTCTTCCGTTTTAGACATTAACAAAGTAATTTAATTTTGAATAGGCAGAAATACGATTGAAAACGCATCAAATATCCGTGTCCCTCAATAAATCCTAATCCTTTGAAAATGAGTCGTCAACTCGTGGCATTTTTATTTCTAAGATCGCAACCGGATTCTAGTTTATCTCAAATTCTCCTCTACAATTGTCTTGTCCCTGGACACCATGAATTCCGGAGAGTTAATTAAATAGAAGCGCGGCCAAATTCTCGAGAGTTAATTAAATAGAAGAGCGGTAAAGTAGATTTTGTATTAAAAAGTTAAGGACGTTCTCTAGATATTTCAATTTTTTTATTTTTTATTTTATTTAAATTTTTGTAAAATAGATGTTGAAACAAACATTTTTTATTATTTAAATTATATTTTTGAATTTATAAATTTATTTAATCAAAACTCAATTATATACTAGAATTACATAAACTCAACTATAAATTCAATTATGTAGATTTAGATCTGAAGTTTTAACAAAAAAAAATAAAAATTAACAGATTTTAAAAATATTAATCTAAAAATATAAAAATTAAAATTCAAAAAAATAAAACATTTAAACTACTAAAAAGTTAAATTCATTTTATATTTCTTTTCCACTCATCTAAATACAGACTTTTAAAAATCCTCAGATTGAGTGAATGTGGGGTAGGAAGGAGTTCCCTCTGACTCAAACTCCAAAACATTACAATTCATGGAATTTTTGTGTAAATATGTTTAAGAATCACTTAAATTCCACTGTTACGTCAATGAATCTTTTTGGGAACAAATCTTCAACTAATTAATTTTTTTAGTGATATTTATATTTTTAGATCAAAGGTTGATTTCTAAATTTATCTCTAAAATCTTATAAAATCATAAATTTATATGAGTTAATCAATGTTGTATTAGATGTAAAATTCAAGATTTATCTCTAAAATCTTATAAAATCATAAATTTATGTGAGTTAATCAAATGTTGTATTAGATGTTAAATTCATGTTATGATTAGCATAATCATATAATTGTAGCTAATCAATATGGATAGTATAAGAGTGGAAGGTTATTTTTTAATCTGGTTACATAAATTTGCACTAAATTTTTTGTTATTTAAAATCTATTTATGCATTCATAAATGGATTAAGTATGTGAAAAACCCATAAAGCCACCTAGTAAGCCCCACTTATCATAAATATTGAAAGCACAGAGCACTAGAAAACCTATAAAATTTAACAGATATTATCCAAGGCAATAAATACTTTAAATTTAACTCAATGCCTAATGACTAAGAACACTCAGATAAAACCAAACATCACATATGTATTGAAGAAACCAAAATCCTTGCCAGGATAGATCACTATCACAATAGGAAATTCAGAGAAGCGAAATTGAAAAACAACCTAATAATCTAAACAGAGATGATGGGTGGAAAATTAGTCAAAATTGGATCCCTACCCTAGCCAATATGAATAATTCTAAATATTAGTTTTTAAACATTATCCAGTCGACTCTTTTTAAAAATAAAAATTAATAAACAAACAATTAATTAATTAATTATTAAAATAAATAATTAATTAATTAAACAAACAATTATAAACTAAAAAATTTATAATTATTGATTTCATTTCAATAATTCGGCTCCTTACAATAACTTTTCGAGTATTTATATAAGTGTTATATTCTCTTTTCCTTCATTTTTCAAAAACGCTTTCCTGATGCGATGGATCCGAAAGTACTCTCTGAATAAAACAATGATCGCAAAAGTCTTAGAACAAAAACATGTGTTTCCTCTTAAGAGGTCACAAGTTAAAATCCAGAAGAGAGTAGGGTATGTATACCTCCCTAAACTTTACCAGTCAAATAATTGGGGGGAGGAAGGTCCCTTGTCCCACAAACAAGAGAGTCTTATACACCAATTTGATATGACTTGAAAATGACCTTAAAAATAAATTATTATTATTATTATAATAAATATATTAAATATAATACAGCTCAATAAATATATTAAATACATATTTAAACAACTCAATAAATATATTAAATTATATGTTTAACACATTTATACAAAAATCAACCAATTGTCTCTACGGTGATAGTTCAATGTATTGTGAATAAATGTATTAAAAAATCAATGATGCATTTAGTAATATATTAATAAAGACAGAGTATTATATTAACAAAGATCGGTATTATATTAACAAAGACCAGAATAATTAGGGTTAGGGTTTTGGTGGCATATTTTTTTTTTTTTTAAGATGTGATGAAGCTAAATTGAAAACGTAATGCACAATACAACGGTGAGACAGTTCGTCAGATCTGGTGTAGGGATCACATGCCTTATTATTCAGATCTGGTGTAGGTAAAATTATCGGTGATAACTCTCCACACACGTACATGCTCAAAATGAGCGGCGCGCTGGCATGTAGAGCGAGGTTACTTACCCAGACCATTCAGAGATGAAGGGACACCTTTAAAAGAAGCGGGCAAAGCCCTAGCCAAAACCTTAAAATTAAATTATAATAAATTTAGTAAAACATTTTAATTTAAAATAAATTTTGGTTGTTAAATTAATTATTTTAATAACCTTTTTTAATAACTAACCAATATATATTTTATCATACAAAGAAGTTAATACTTTAAATTACAACTTTTATTTAATATGATACCAAAAATATTCCAAGCATGTGAAATAGTGTCCATTAAATATATACATCTATATAAAAACCTATTCAATCTAACCATTTCCAAGTGCCTAAATATATACTTTAATATGCAATGATCAAAATTGGTTTCAGCCATTTCTTTATCACACCTTTCTATCATTTTAGATATATACATCTATATAAAAACCTATTCAATCTAACCATTTCCAAGTGCCTAAATATATACTTTAATATGCAATGATCAAAATTGGTTTCAGCCATTTCTTTATCACACCTTTCTATCATTTTAGTATCTAAAGTGAGAATATCTTCATCACTTTTAAGATTATTGCAATCTACTTTATTCCAATTTTTTAAATTTTCATCCCACTGTCTTAATCTTTTCTTTACTTTAATATTATAGATTGAATTTAATTATATATAAATGATAATTATAATTTGTTATATACTGAATTTAATTATTTTTAATTATAATTTATTATATATTGAATTTAAATATATAATTATTTTTTTTAACTATAATTTTTATTTTATTTTTTAAACCAAAATATCTTGTATACTTATTTACATTTCATAGTATTAAGTGGAAAGATATCCTTAAGGATACCAAGTGAAGCATTTAACCTGCCCAAAAGAAATATGAGAAATCCACTCAAAAAAAGGTTTTGAGAAAATAGAATAAAAACTTCTTACACCAAATTAAATATCTTTAATTTAATCTCTTTATTAAATTAAATATACTTAATTTAATCTCTTTATTGAGTAACTTGTATGTCTTGATACATTGTGATTATTGTATGATTTTTTAATAATTAAAATCACTCAAAGTTAATAATCATAATAATAAAATATGAAAGGGCAAGAATAACCATTGTAATTTTTGAAAAATAACGTTGGCAAACAATAACCTTCCTCGTGAATTTTGAAATGACAGTGTTTGGATCTAACGGTGCTTCATTAGCTAAGAACTTATGGTGGCTTACCCTAACCTCGTTGAGGAAGAGTTCAGTTCTATATTTATTTTGTTATAAAACTAAATAACGGAAAGCAAAACTAATTCATTTTCTGGAACGAATATTACTTCTTAGACAACTAGGAAAAGAGAACGCGCAGCCCACTATGCTCGTATCAGAGGCGTATCAGAGGTTAATGACGAAACATTCAAAGTTAGGTTAACTGAATGCTAAAAAGTTATGAATATGAATTCTAATTCATTAATTTGGAAGCATTACTAACTAGCACAGCGGCTAATTCGCGGCTGAGAAGCCGAAAGGTATTGGCTGAAAACATTCCCCCAATATAAAACGTTTGTGATAATCAGTCTCTGGTAATATGAAATGTTTGGGTGCAGGGTTTAATCTTACTTAATCATTTAAATGTGGCAATTACATATTCTTACAGTAATTTTTTAATGTGATTAGGTAAATGTTAAAAAGTAAACATGTTAACAGATGTCTTAATAAATGCAAGAAAGTTATAAACAATAAATCTAGTCCATTGATTTTGGAGGACGACTAATAATATGCCAGCATCTTCAAGTGAAGTTAAAAAAATATTAAAGGAAGGAGAGGAAAGTCGGTTGCAGGGATCAAAATTGAGGTCTTCATTGCCCTTCAAGAGCCATGTAACCCTTCATAGAAGGGTTTAAAATTATTTTCAATGCAAATGAAAATTAATATAAAAATACACTTGTCAAATTTGAAATAGAAATTATTTCATATTTTTTCATTTGAAGGGCAAGGAAAAATTTCTTAATATATTCACTTTTCATGGTTTTTATAGGTTAGAAATTTCCTTAATAAGTTCTACTTTTTATTTTTTTATTGTTTTTATAAGTTTTTTTTTTTGTTTATTAGTCATTTCCCCCTATATCTTAGTAATAAAAGAAGAATGTTAAGAATGTTTTTCTCTATATCTTAGTAATAAAAAAAAAGAATGTTACCAATTTTTCATATGTCAAGTAAGTTCAAAAAAAGAGTTGTTATATTTTTTCTACAATACAATCCTATTTTTATGGATCTCATGCATGCATGTATATTCTATTTATTAAACTCACAGAGATGAAAGATCAAATGGTAAATTCTCTAAACACCAACAACAACCAGTGAATTCTCTAAACACCAGCAACAACTAGCGTTGTGAATTCGAAGTTGAGAGATATATTACTACACACTGTAAGTCAATTTCTTTTGTCAATGAAACCCTTCCCAAGTTATGTTGTAGGTTTATCTTTGTTCCGTTGTACGAAGAATCTAGCTAGATCATTTATTCTCCACAATATTGTTTCTTCTATAGTATCATCGTGTTTGTTCTAGGGAGATGTATATTTGTATTACCTACTCAGTCTAGTGGAGAGCTCAGCAAAGACCCACCAATAAAAACGTAGTTGATTTAGTTCATAATTCTGTTATTTCTCTTCACCAAGAAGAAAGAAAAACAAAGATAGGCTTTGAATATCATTGAAAAATTCTTTAGAACTAGTCAAGCGAGATCCTTATATAGAGCTCCTTAAGCATTTCATAAGCTAGATCCTTATATAGAGCTCTGTTATTATGTGTCATCTATTCGTGTACCTTGTGTATGATGGCTCTTGCTCCTGTGAGCTACTCTTACTAAACCTTCTGATTTACCTTTTTTGTTTCTACAAAACATATGTTTGGGATCGTCCGTTTGTGGGTTCTTGAACCGATCCACTCTGTATCAATCATAAATGCCAAGTAGCAATTTCCCAAGTACATTAGATGATATCAAATTGGTAATAAATGAGATATAAAATCATTTTAGAAGTAGTCAAGCCAACAAAGAATTTAAACAAATTGGTGTCCTCCAAACATATTCACATGAATTTATTCAAAATCATCCTGTGTGATTGTTTTATTTTAATTAATTGCTAATATTTGTAGCTTGTATATTAATATGTTTATTTCAAAATCATCCCCTGTGAGTATTTTATTTTAATTAATTGCTAATATTTGTAGCTTGTATATTAATATGTTTATTTTAGTTTTACTTGATTATCAAATATGTTTTTAATTTTAGTATGAATTTATATTTCTTTTAATTTTAATTAATTAATTATACAATTTATTTTAAATTACCCAAATTGTTTGTCCATTTCAGATGTGTTTTTTTTAAATTGATTAAAAACTTTGTGTTGCCACTGCCCTCTCGCTTGCTCATTTCTTCTCCACTATATCATCGAGCATGGGTGAGGGTTTTATTAATTTAATATATTTTAATTAATTTCTAATGTTTATATCCTCGATATTAATATGTTTATTTTAGTTTTTGTTGATTATTAATTATGTTTTTTTACTTTAGTTGATTATTAATCTGTATTTTTTTATTGATTATTAGTTTATATTTCTTTTAATTTTAGTTAATTAATTATGATTTATATTAAATTACCAAAAAATGTTGGTGTACATGTTTGTTTCATGTGTAAAAGGTTATTATCAAATTATATTGTTTTATCAATGCTAAAATTGATCTTTGAGTATTTTATTAATTTATTTTATTTTAATTAATTGGTAATGTTTATAGCTTGTATATTAATGTGTTTGTTTTAGTTTTAGTTGATTATTAATTGTATTTCTTTTAATTTTAGTTGATTATTAATTTTTTTTTTTTAAGTTTTAGTTAATTAATTATATAACTATAAGAAATTAAATCAACTAACAAGTACAAATGTTTAACTTTATTCAATAAAAGGAAGCAAAAAAACATTTAGTTGAATTATTCTTGTGTGCAATTTTCTAAGTAAATTAAATTAGAAAATTTCTATGATGTTAGATTTAATAAAACCGAATTTGGGAAATAAATTGAAATAATTTGAGTATGTTATTATGGAATCTAATTAGAATGTTTTAATTATAGTTAAATTTCAACTAGATTAGTGTAGATAAGGATATAATGGAATTGGTAAGAATGTTAAAATTTGTAAAATTTGTTAATTATAATGTTTATTTTGTAATTGGTAAATCATTATAATGGTGAATTTTAAGATAGATTATTGGATATAATGATATTCTTGGAGAAGAATGAAGGCACTATGAAGCAATGTGCAAAATATTATTATTAGATGTATTGAATTAACAAAAAATTAAGTTGTGCCAAATTTTTTGAATTTAATTTAATTAATAAGTTATGTTTGGAGAATAATAAGTTAAGAGTTAATTTTTTTTTATAATGAATGGGTTATAAAATAATTATTTTATAGGTGAAATTTTAATTGTTTTTTAGTTTTCATATGAAAAGAATAATTTATTTTAACATGTCAATTTAGAAGTGCTATAATAAAGTTAGCCCTTCAGTTTGAAATATAACCCTTCCCTTCAAATTTGATCCCTGGTCGGTTGGTCTATTCTGCGCCTGTTGTTTCACAAAATCTGGACATTTCAGTACAGGCTGTGAAGCGCCAAAAGTGAACAAAGTTGGGGGAGAGCATCATAGCTCCAGAAAAACACGTTCTCCGAAAAAAATTCTGGGGAGAGCATTAAACAATTCCGCCTTTCTTTTCTATCTACTCTTCTATATTTACACGCAAAAGAAGAAGAAACGGAAGATCGAGGAATGGTTTTTCTTTCCGGTTTTCTCTTTTTTCCCTTCATTTTGTGTTTTCGAAGTCTAGCGTGCCTTTTGCGCTGCAGCTACGAAGCTTCGTACTTCCCTGATTCTGTGTTTTAATTCAATGTTCTGACCATTATTTTGTTGTATTTCATTATGCCGAAAGGCATATACCTATTGGAGATGGGCACAATTAATCGGCTTTTAATCTAAAATTTTAATCTGATATCTAATAATTGAAGATGCTGGCATATTCTTAGTAGTCCTCCCAAATTAATGAATGTGATTTACTCTTCATAACTTTCTTTTATTTTTGAATGCATCAGTTAACCTTTACTTTTTAACATTTACCTAATCATATTAAGAAATTACTGTACCACCATATGATTGCCAAGTTTAACTGATTAACCTTTGGAATTACCACTTAACTTTTGGATTTCCTCTATGTGCGTTTCATGTGTGTTTCATCATTCACTAGCCGGTTTCAGTTTCGACGTTCACCAGCCGCCAGCCACTTTACAGTTGTGCTAGTTACACTCCAATTCAAACAAGCATATTAGTTGTCACGACCCTTTTGGAGACCCCACATATGTTACGTGTTATGTCTCATCCTCTTCCCATCTTGTTCACTAGATCATACTACTATTTTTTCTAGGTTATGGGCTACTCACACTTCTATTAGATGTTACCCACTTGTATATTTAAACAATTTGTATACTTAAACAATTTGTTAATAGTTTTAACACTTAGTTGTTTAAGCATAAATTCACAAAACACGTGAAACAAGATAACACTCGGGAAACATACAAAAGACACACAAGTATAGTGTGGGATAGCGGTGCCTAACATCCGACTTGTCTTATTATTGCGAAACAAAGCTACAATATAAATACTATCGACTCGGTTTACAACATGGGTAGAGTCGCACAACTTGCCTCACCTCACTAAGTCAAAACACTCATAAATAGATCCTCCCTCAAGAGACTTCCATGTCACAACAATCTTCGCACACTGTGGTTTGCCCTAAACGTGCGCCCGCCACAGACTTCTTGTCTCTTCTTTGTCGCAAGAGTCACTAAACTAACCCAAGACTTCAGTCTGCCTCATGGCGTGCCCTCCATAGACTTGCGTCAAGACTTCTGAATTTTTCCTTGGCTACTTGCCTTCTCCATGCCTTGTTCGCTCCACTTTCTCACTTGATTTCCTTCCTTGTTTGCTCGTTATGCCTTCTTGGTTCATCCACCTTATGTTCTTATATGGACTCCAATTGTCTCCTTCATGAACCGTCAAGCCCTTTGGGTGTCATGCCCCCTTCACAGAGAAACGTGTCCCTTTGCGAACCAACACATCCATCGAACCTGTGCGCTCGTGAACCTTCTTGTCCTTTCGGACTAGTGCACCCTATCACCTAGGTACGCTACTCATGCCAATGCACCCCATCCACATGGGTGCACCCTTACCTTGTGTGTTTCCTTGAACTGACCAACTTGACTCGTCGTGCGTGTGTCAATGGGGTCAATCGACCTCTCCAATGTACCTATGCTACCAAGGGCAAGTGGGTCCACTCGTTGGGCACATGCCCAAGTCACCATGTCCTTGCCCAAATGCAGCCCAATTCTATATCCTCCATCATAAATCAAGTGAGGCGTGTGGCCCGTTGGGTCTATATGTCACCATCGTGCGCCCAAGGTGCTCTTGTCGATGCCTATAAGACTTCATATGCCCAACCGATCACATGCTCCGTGTGTTCTCTTGACCAACTCGTTGTCGAGTTTTCCCAAGGAGTGCACGCGCTTTGTGGGTGTTGCGAAGAGATTTACATCCTCCCCCACTCAAACTCGTTGTTGTCTGTGGCAACATCCATCGATATCCATGGCACCTTTTCCCCGTCTCTGAATCTCGTCACTACTCAACAATTGCTAACTTCCCAACTATAGTCAAAGGGACCTCCCCTCAAGAAGATCCTCAAGGTGTGTTCAAGTGTTGGATTCTCTTAACCCATGGTGGCTTCGATACTTTGACTATGTCGTCTATGTGTCATGTGCATTGGATCCTCTCAAGTTCCAAACTAGTTGGGTGATCAATCCAACTATCATGTATGTCCCTAGAGAATGCACGTCTACACATCCAACAAACCATTTCTTGTCGACATCATCACCATTTCTTCCCACTCCTCTTGGTCTTGTTGAGTCTCCCACTGCACCCTCAACATGTTCACTTCAACTTAGTGGAACATCTCTTGAACCTTTTCATTCTAGATAAGGTCTTGCCCCCTGTCACTGATTGACAAGTTGCCTCCACGACCTATCTGTCATTTTTCAACTTCCCTACTAATTATCATGACACCTTCCACGAAGCATAGTTAGTCGCACTCCTTGCTCTCGGCAGTGAATCTCCATCTCCTTTGTTTAGTAGGTAGAGTGTACCCAATAGCTACCACCAAGGCTATTGGTGTACATCGTATCTAACTTTTTCTTTGTGCATAAGAATCGCAAGACCAACCTAACTTCCTTTGATGTCCATCCCAACTCTTCAACTTGTTCAACAATAAGTCGTAAGTCATATATCCCCATGGCCTTCCTACAAAAGTTTATGATCGTTGTGGGGTGTCAGTCTACCACTTCTACTTCTTTCATGTCAGTCTCCAACTCCAGTTGAGTAATCTCCTCCACGCATTGTCTTGACTCAACTCTTGAAGTTTCTGTGGTGAGTAAGTCTACGAACTGATCCTCCACAACGTCTTTGGCCTGTAATTGATAAATATTCACTTGATGATGCCCCGCTTTCTCTGGAAAGTGAAGAGTCCAAATGTCCCTTATACTCATGTTCATGGTTATGAGGTTTCCTCAATCGACCAACCTTCCCCAAGGTCTCCTTCACGAAATTTTCATCGATGTCAATTCTTTCTCTTCTTGACCTAGACTACTCAAAGATGTTTTGGTGCAGATGAATTCTTGTTGTTGTGTCACATTCCAAGGTCTATCCATGCTTCCACTAACCCCTTTTACCAACCTGATCATAGATATTCTAGGCATCCTCCTGAGCTTCATCTTCATCGGTAGGGGTGTGCTTGGTGCTTTGGCCTCATCCAAGAATACTAAGAAAATTTTGTGAATGAGAGCAGTTGCTTTGGAAAGTCTAAGGAAGTCTAACCCCAATACCAGCACATGATCTTCCAATGGAGCTACCAATAGATCCATGTTTCAAAACCGCTCTCCCACTCTCAATGATGCAAAGCAAACAATCCTCACCACTGACACTACCGCTGAGTTCATCATTTTACATAATCCCATGCTTCTCTCAGGTTTGCAATGAAGTGACTTTGCGGCTCGTTCGCTCACAAAATTATGGGTCATACCAGTGTCAACCAAGGATTTCATCTTCAACCCACTTATTGTTTCACTCACAAAGTAGAGTCCCTCAACTTCTTCACTTTGTAAATATTGTCCTCAACCTCTTGTATTGAACTCATCCATGTGTTCCACTAACATCTCCATGACTTCTTTCATTTCTTATGTCAGAATTTTTTCTTGAATCGTCTTTGTCAAGGGTTCGGGCTCTTTTTTTGTTGGTGTGATTTGAGCCTCCTCTTTTCCAACCAACTAATCCAACCTTCCTCTTAATGGGAAATCCCTCATAAGATGATTGTTCAAACAAAAATAAAACTCAACCATCTTACCTTTATTTTTTAGTGGCATGGGATGACCCTTTGTCGTTATGTTGGCTTCATGTTGGGTTCTCTCCTCCCCAAGTGATCCCATCACAACATATGTCAAGATCTCAATTCCCCTTTCCAATTCCTTCAATTTGTATCCTGGACTCCATTTGTGCATCGAATTCATCCATCCTCTCCAAACCTTCTTGAAGCTTCATGAATCACTGAGTTACATTGTTTCTCTTGATCTTCCAATCTTCTTTACCCATAGTGTCCATCCCAATATTAGATTGGTGAGTACTTTTGGTTATTTACAAGATTCACCTTCCACTTGTCCCATGGAATATTCCCACTACTCTAGATTTTTGCAGCATGATCCAAGTCACTTGGCCTAATTCCCAAGAGTTCTACGCAACTCCCCACATTGTTTCAAGTCTTTTTGTAGAAAATCACCTTCCTAAGTCCAAACTCTTTCATTCCCAAAGTTTTTTCTCAAACCACCTGGGACAGAACAACCCACCTTACCAAACCATTCACCAAGGTCTACACCCAAACCGACTCTGCAATAGAGCAATCCACCTCACCGAACCATTAACCAAAACTCTAAGATCAAATCTGTGACATGTCTTACAATGAACTTTGTGATGATTTCTACGACCACACACCCTGTGCAAGTGCTTCATTTCATCACAAAATATGCTCTTGGTCTATACAAGGTGTGCTCCAATAAAAATATTCCACCACACTTTCAATGAGTATATATGTCGTAAGTTTGATGCCAACCATTTTTGGGATGAACTGGTTCAACCAACCGAACTGTCCACCAAGTCTACAATATAATTCCAACTTTCCCACTGAGTTGTCTTTGCAATTAACTTTTAAACCACATGTTCTCTATCACCATTGTCACCATCGCAGTAGTATAGTGTGCTTCAAGATCTGATACCATATATCACGAAGGTGACAAAGTGGTGAAGAGCTTGTCAAGCAGTTCACCAAGACGAACCGAAACGTGTCCCTACTCGACTAGTTTTGTTTTGCACTATGATACCACTTATTGAGTAACTTAATCTCTTCTATTGTTTTGCACTACACTCCAATTCAAGCAACCATATTAGTTGTCATGACCCTTTTGTAGACCCCACATATGTTAAGTGTTATGTCTCATCCTCTTCCCATCGTGTTCACTAGATCATACTACTATTTTTTCTAGGCTATGGGCTACTCACACTTCTATTAGATGTTACCTACTTGTATACTTAAACAATTTGTTAATAGTTTTAACACTTAGTTGTTTAAGAATAAATTCATGAAACACGTGAAACAAGATAATACTCGAGAACCATACAAAAGACACACAAGTATAGTGTGGGATAGCGGTGCCTAACATCCGACTTGTCTTATTATTGTGAAACAAAGTTACAATATAAACACTATCGGCTCGGTTTATAACATGGGTAGAGTCGCACAACTCGCCTCACCTCACTAAGTCAAAACACTCATAAATAGATCCTCCCTCAAGAGACTTCCATGTCACAACAATCTTCGCACACTGTGGTTTTCCCTAAACGTGCCCCCGCCACAGACTTGATGTCTCTTCTCTGTCGCAAGAGTCGCTAAACTAACCCAAGACTTCATTCTACCTCATGACGTGCCCTCCATAGACTTGTGTCAAGACTTCTGAATTTTTCCTTGGCTACTTGCCTTCTCCATGCCTTGTTCGCTCCACTTTCTCAATTTATTTCCTTCCTTGTTTTCTCGTTATGCCTTCTTGGTTCATCCACCTTATGTTCTTATATGGACTCCAATTGTCTCCTTCACGAACCGTCAAGCCCTTTGGGTGTCGTGCCCCCTTCGCAGAGAAATGTGTCTCTTTGCGAACTGACACATCCATCGAACTTTTGCGCTTGTGAACATTCTTGTCCTTTCGGACTAGCACACCCTATCACCTAGGTGTGTTACTCATGCCAATGCACCCCATCCACATGGGTGCACCCTTACCTTGTGTGTTTCCTTGAACTGACCGACTTGACTCATCATGTGTGTGTCGATGGGGTCAATCGACCTCTCCAATGTACCTGTGCTGCCAAGGGCAGGTGGGTCCACTTGTTGGGCACATGCCCAAGTCACCATGTCCTTGCCCAAATGCAACCCAATTCTATATCCTCCATCATAAAGCAAGTGAGGCATGTGCCCCGTTGGGTCTATATGTCACCATTGTGTACCCAAGGTGCTCTTGTCGACACCTATAAGACTTCATATGCCCAACCGATCGCATGCTCCTTGTGTTCTCTTGACCAACTCGTTGTCGAGTCTGCCCAAGGAGTGCACGCACTTTGTGGGTGTTGCAAAAAGATTTACATCCTCCCCCACTCAAACTTGTTGTTGTCTGTGGCAACATCCATCGATATCCATGGCACCTTTTCCCCATCTATGAATCTCGTCACTACTCAACAATTGCTAACTTCCCAACTACAGTCAAAGGGACCTCCCCTCAAGAAGATCCTTAAGGTGTGTTCAAGTGTTGGATTCTCTTAACCCATGGTGGCTTCGATACTTTGACTATGTCGTCTATGTATCATGTGCATTGGATTCTCTCAAGTTCCAAACTAGTTGGGTGATCAATCCAACTATCACGTTTGTCCCTAGAGAATGCATGTCTACACATCCAACAAACTGTTTCCTGTCTACATCATCACCATTTCTTCCAACTCCTCTTGGTCTTGTTGAGTCTCCCACTACACCCTCAACATGTTCACTTCAGCTTAGTGGAACTTCTCTTGAACCTTTCCGTTTTGGACAAGGTCTTTCCCCCTGTCACTAATTGACAAGTTGCCTCCATAACCTATCTGTTGTTTTTCAACTTCCTTGCTAATTGTTTTCATGACACCTTCCACGACGCATATTTAGGCACACTCCTTGCTCTCGACAGTGAATCTCCATCTCCCTTGTTTAGTAGGCAGAGTGTACCCAATAGCTACCACCAAGGCTATTGGTGTACATCGTATCTAACTTGTTATTTGTGCATAAGAATCGCAAGACCAACCTAACTTCCTTTGATGTGCATCCCAACTCTTCAAGTTGTTCAACAGTAAGTCGGAAGTCATATATCCCCATGGCCTTTCTACAAAATTTTATGATCATTGTCGGGTGTCGGTCTACCACTTCTACTTCTTTAATGTCAGTCTCCAAGTCCAGTTGAGTAAGCTCCTCCACGCATTGTCTTAACTCAACTCTTGAAGTCTCTGTGGTGAGTAAGTCTACGAACTAATCCTCCACAACGTCTTTGGCCTATAATTGGTAAATATTCACTTGATGATTCCCCACTTTCTCCATGGAAAGTGAAGAGTCCAAATGTCCCTTATACTCATGTTCAAGGTTATGAGGTTTCGTCAATCGACCAACCTTCCAGATGGTTTCCTTCCCGAAATTTTTCATCGATGTCAATTCTTTCTCTTCTTGACCCAGACTACTCAAAGATGTTTTGGTGCATATGAATTCCTGTTGTTGTGTCACATTGCAAGGTCTATCCATGCTTCCACTAACCCCTTTTACTAACATGATCATAGATATTCTAGGCATCCTCCTAAGCTTCCTCTTCATTGGTAGGGGTGTGCTTGGTGCTTTGGCCTCATCCAAGAATACTAAGAAAATTTTGTGAATGAGAGCAGTTGCTTTGGAAAGTCTAAGGAAGTCTAACCCCAATACCATCACGTGATCTTCCAATGGAGCTACCAATAGATCCAT
>ML788404.1:293632-303887 GCA_009831015.1 Picea engelmannii
AACAATGGTTTGATTGTTGATTTTACTTTCCACTTCAATCATGTGTGACCGAAACTCATTTTTCTTGTTATCTAGAGAAACATAGATCCTTGGTACACTTCTTCCCATGTCCTCCATTATTTCATCTTGTCATATATTGTAAGCAGTCTTCACTTTTCCACCTATGTTAGGGCAATCCCTCGACACATGATCTCCTCCACAACCCCAACATTGAATAGGTGGTTGCATTGATATTTTACCTATTCTCTCTGTCATTTTGAATTCTTTAGAGGTTGGATATCCCTGAGAATTCTTTATGAAGATTGGTGGCTTGGTGCCCCTCTTCCTCTGGTCCAACATATTTTTCTTTTTGTTTTCCCATATCCTTTTGAAAAATTGGTCTTCCTTTATGTTGATCATACATGAATTTAGCCCTCCTTATAGTTTCCTCTAGTGTCTTGGGATCGTCATATTGTATCTTATCACTGATAAATGATAGAAACCCACTCAAATACCTTTGAATGTTAATTTTCTCATCCTTGAAGAAATAAACGCACTTTAGTAACTCTAAAAACATCCTTTCATATTCATCTATGGTCATATTCTCGAGCTTGAGTTCAAAGAAATCTTTCATTTTATTATTATAGTATGTCTTAGTCAAGTATTTATTTTGGAAATACCTCTTGAATTCCCTCCAAGTCACCTTCTTCTCATCAATGTGTTGTACTTGCACAAATTAATCCCACCACATTGATGCTTTTCATTTGAGCTGATAGATGGAAATTCTTCCTTTTGCTTGTGAGGAATAATTATGTAATTCAAAATACTTCCTCATGCCTAGAAACCATGTCTCTACATCCTCATCCTTCTCGTTCTCACCATCAAATGTAGGAGGCTTTATTTTTTTCATTTCCCTCTAAATTTCATCCACTCCAGACTTCTTCTTTTGATTCCTAATAGGGGATGGACTTGCACTACTATGTGCTCCTCTAATTGAATTCCTTGGAGAAATATGGTGATGTCTTCTAACACTTATTTTTCTTCTTCTCTTATCATGAGACATGTGATTCCATGATCTGCTTGACCCAGTCTCCTTATCCATCTTCTTCTCTATTTTGTCCAAGCTCTGCATTAACCTGATGTTGAAATCTTCCTTTTTCTCCTTAGATTTCATAATCCTCTCGTTATCAACTTTATAATTATAGACATCCTTTTACATGCCTTTTATATTCTATGCCAAGTTCATGGTTTCTTCCTTTCCTTTTCCATGTCCATTTGAATTTGTACCTTCATTTCCTATATCGACATAAACCCTCTGATAACATCTTCATGGTTGTAAGCCCTCTATGCATCCTCCATGATTTTGATCTTTGTGTTGATCCTATTCTGATATAAATGTTGCTAATTCTACAAAATGTGTAGGCAAAGAAAATTTTAGTCTTAACAATTTACAATTACATAAACTTCATGTGATTTTCTTCCAATAATGTATCAGAATTCTTTAGTTCATTAATCCACCCGAAAAGTCTCAATACTAAGATTATTTTCATCTATGCGGACTCATAGACTCATAGACTCATGGAAGCATAGCTATCCCTTTCATAATTCAATCTAAAGAGTTCAAATACTTAACCATTTTCCTCTTTTCAGACTTGCGGACTCACAAAATCATGGATACACAATGAGTTCCATCACTTAGTCATTTTTCCACTTCTTCGGACTTTTGGACTCGTAAACTCATAGACTCCCAATGAGTCCCAACACTTAGTCACTTTTCTACTTCTTTGGACCTTCATACTCGTGAACTTGCGGACTCATGGAATCCCAATGAGTCCCAAAAATTAGTCACTTTTCCACTTCTTCATACTCGCAGACTCATGGACTTACAATGAGTCCCATACTTATTTACTTTTCTACTTATTCAGACTTGTGAACTCACGGACTCATTGACTCCCAATGAGTCCCAACACTTAGTCACTTTTCCACTTGTTTGGACTTTTGTACTCGTAGACTGACAAAATCCAAAAGAGTCCCAACACTTAGTGACTTTTACACTTCTTCAGACCTTTGGACTCATGGAATCACTTTTCCACTTCTTCAGAACTTAGGACTCGTGGACTCATGGAATCCCAATAAGTCCCAACACTTAGTCACTTTTCCACTTCTTCAGACCTTCAGACTCGTGGACTTGTGGACTCATGGAATCCCAATGAGTCCCAACACTTAGTCACTTTTCCACTTATTCGGACTTTCAGACTAGCGGACTCATGGAATCACAATGATTCCCACACTTAACTACTTTCCCACTTCTTCAAAATTTTGAACTCATGGACTCATGGAATCACAGACTCACAATGAGTCCCAACACTTAGTCACTTTTCCACTTCTTTGGACTTTCAAACTCATGGAATCGTGAGCTCACGGACTTATGGACTCACAGACTCACTATATGTCACAACACTAAGTCTGAAAGGTCTCCCACACTTAGATTATTTTCATCTCCCTCCCTCCATGTACCTACCACCATGGAATTACATGTCACCTTTTTCCACTTCAGTTGACACGTGGCCCTTCCCTTGTCATGCTGACGTCAGGGTACAAAAAATTACCAAAACGTTTCCAATTTCGCACATTTTCAAAATATTTAAAAAATGCTTGATTCACCGAATTTCATTCAATTTTCACCATGGTTGCTCGGTAACCATTAAATTTACTCAATTCATCCTATCTTCCACAACCTTATACTAAATTCAAGTTTGACCATTTACAAGTCTAAATTTTCCCAGACGGAGATTAACGTCCAGAAAAATTTGTCCTTGGACCACTTTTTCCCAATTTACTTAGGAATTTTAATAACAAAATTTGGGGCTTTTGGCCCAATTTCACTTGACTACTTATGTTTCAACCATGGAAGCACTGTAAAAAAATCAGATGAACTCTTCCTGACATTATGTCAAGCAGTTCACCTATTGCCTCAGATATTTACTTCAACGCTCTACTAAATGGCCCATGCAGGTTCAATGTTGCAACCTGGGATCTGATACCAATTTGTAACATCCCCAATCACCAACTGGACTATGCCACTTAAAAAAATTATTTCTATGATACCAATTTGTAACATTCCCAGCCCGGAGCTAGCCTCGCCACACATAATTACAATCCTGATACCATTATTTTAAATAATAATTATGCATATGAATAGAGTTAAGCATACAATAGTAACAACATGTATGCAATAATAACAACTCATATAGAATTTTAACCATATAGATTCCATGATAGAAAACCCACAATTACATACACACAATAATTGAAATAAGAACATAAAAGACACTTAAATCTCAAAAAAATAAACACCAACTCCATGCAGACCTTCCATGTTCCTCCCATCCTTAGACCACACTGCTCATAACTCTTAGCAGTGGGTCATCCCCGAGCTGGGGCTAAAATATACCATGGAAAAGGAAATATATAAAAAACACATTCAAAATTATAATATCCACTATTCTTAAAAGAATAACACATTCAAAATAAAGATTTATTTTTCCTTAAATTGTTATACTGGTTATTATAGATCTTTGTTTTTCTTTAAATTGCTAACATAAATGAAATATCACCAATCCTTTGAAATATCTCCAATCCTTTGAAAGTTTAAAATTTTAAGATTTTATATAAATATCCCCAATCCTTTGAAAGTTTAAAATTTTAAGATTTTATATAAATATCCCCAATCCTTTGAAAGTTTAAAATTTTAAGATTTTATATAAATATCCCCAATCCTTTGAAAGTTTAAAATTTTAAGATTTTATATTTTTAATATTCAAAGTTCAAAGATGATGTTTTTTTGGTGCACCGCGTGAATGGTTGTTTTCATATCCACAAAATGTTCAACATTAAACGTAAGTTGACTAGTTTTAAAATTATCTATCACCCAAAAATATATATACAAAATATTTATACTTTTAAGGATGATGTTTTTGTGGTGCAGTGGAGGTGATAGGTCAGATGTGCACCGCCTTGTCCTTTCATATCCAGAGAATCTCATCAATTACATAAGGTGACTATTTTTAAAATTATCATCACCCAAAAAATATATACAAAACATTTATATGAGGTTAAAAATGAATCTATGTTTAAATGAAAACTCTCACGCATATCATAGAAACGGTTTTTATATTTCAAAATCCATTTGAGATGGAAATCTGTTGTGTTCCTTCCCATCATGAGTGTACTTAATGCATTCTCTCTTAACTAGGTGAGATGACTTTACCACCAACCATGTTACATGTCTTCAATGATTGAATTTAATAAGTCAAAGTGGATAATTATACAATTGATTTAGGAAAATGGAATAAGATTCTAGGCATATGGAGTTCCCTTCAAACCCCTACTTTATTCCCCTCTCTTGTGGAATCATAACCCACCCATGATTGTGTCCATGTCCATTTGTGACCAACCATGTATTTCATCTTATTATTTTCAATGTACAATGTTTACATATTAAATTTATTGGCCCTCAGTCATTCATCATATATACAAATATACATTTCTAACCCAAGGATCAAAATCGGGGAGTTACACCATATGACCATGATCAAGGCTTAGAGACCCATTCTTGGTGAAACAATCCTCCTATTGGTTCCCATATCTCACTTAGAGGGAAAATATCCTTTCTAGAGGGTATATATGGTAAATCAATACCTCATTCATAGACCATGAGCCATAGAATCTTCATTTATGTCCTAATGCCCTTTTATCCTCCCTCAAACATGGTTAAGAGCCTAATATCCATACCTAGTGTTCAAAACCTTATATTTGTGGTCATAGMTCGCTCATAGAACAAATATCCATTTTAGAGGGAATGAGTGYTACTAYCAGGCTATGTTCATGGAACAAAACCATATAATATTCAATTATGKATTAAKTCCCTTGATTTCCTCCCCTTACCATGGTTAAGACATCAAGACCTATCCCAAGTGGTTAAAACMTCCTAATGACACTCATATCTCAATCATAGGCCAAGATATTCTCTAAAGGGATTGTGTGGTGGCTCAATGACTCCTTCATGAATCATTAGCCTTAAAATATGAATTAGGGACTAATACCCTTACTTTTCTCCCTTAACCATGGTCAATTCCCTCAAACCTATCCCTCATGTGCCAAACATACTAATGGAGCACACATCATATTCAAATGCTAAATATGCAACCTAGAGGGTGTTGGCACCCAATGTTTCATGTAAATATCATGCTCACACACAAACAAAGTGTGTGTGCCTATTCCAATTTAGTGTGCACTCAAGTAGCTATGTAGTGGGTGATAGGAGGCACACACACGAGATCAAGTTATTCTAAAGTGCTCTAGTTCAATTTATTCTAGTGTGCTCTGGTCCATTTTTTGTGATGCGCTCTAGGGATTAAGAAGACACCACATGCACACTAGAATCAAGAAAATAATATTTGGGAAATCTTCCCAAATGATTACTTTAGGCAACATGATATATCATGGAGTAGTAAGGATATTATCTGGCAAGTTAGTTAAGATTTACATGATTCCAAAGAGGCTACATGGAATGCAAGTGGGTGACAAAAACATGTGGGACCAACAGTCAGAGGAGCGAGTGGGGTAGAACTTAAAATGAAAGAGTGCCAGAGCTGAGAAGCAGATAAAAGGGAGCAAAAATGACAGAAAAAAGGTTGGTTTTAGTCATGTTATTTATCCTATTGGTTATCCAATGTTCGTCATTTTCCATGTCGTTGAGATCACTCTGAGCCTATGTATTGTAATATCTCTGAGTGTGACTCTGGTTCTGTAAGATCTACAGAGTATAAAATAAAGTGCATGTCACTTTGTAATGTAATAATTGGAAAATGAATAAGAGAGTGGGGCTCCATTTTTGTCAATTGATGAGTTGCCTAATGTATGTCTATGAATGGTTCACTGAAGATAATAAATCTATATGGTGATTCTTGTCTTATGATGTGTTGATCATGTTTCAAATGAATGTGTGTGTTTTTGTTACCAATTGTTAGTATTTAAGTAGTTTGCAATGAATTGTATGAATGCCAACCCATATGGATTCTTTTATAATTATCCCTTCATCCCCGACATGGAACCAGATGGTATCTATGATTATCATGGCATATTAGGTAACACCTTATTCATTCTTTGGTTGAGAATTGATATGTTGATGCCTTTTGGTTTTTGTTGGTTAAATCTATATGAAACTTGGGTCTTGAATCCCCCAAAATTAAGGACACGTACAAGCGTGGTAGAAGAGCCAACAAATGGTTTTGTTGTCGAGACCTAAATTTTTTGTAGTGAAATATGAATACAAATAATGAGGTGGTATCCATCTCAGGAAGAAATTCAAGATTGGTTGATTGCGAAGGAAGATGTGTTTTCCCAATAGAGAACTTAAGGTATGAATACCAATGTGAAGCAATGGAAGGACATATATCTCTACACTAATATGCATGAAATTTTCTTTGTTGAAATTCACTATCTATTGTATGAATGGTTGAATAGAAAGACTACTACTAATACTACTTTGAGGCCACAAAAACCACTGGTTGAGGATTAGTTCATGATTGATAGGTTGAATACATTGGATAAAAAGTGGGCTCAAGCCATTGATTTTTGGTTTTCTCAAGTGAAGGAAGGGTATATAATTGATATTGTTGTTGAGTACACTGATTCTTTTAGTGAGGCTGAAAGAAAATTCACAAAAGGTCATAGGAAACGTTTATTGGAAGAAATCCTAATCTGGATAAAGATGTTCTTCATGGAGAAGGGACTGATGTGCATGCAGCCCAATAATATGACTGAGTAGACTCCACTAGCGCTAGGAGGGGATGAAAATACAAGGGAAAAGTGAGACAGGAGATGGATCCACTAAAAAGGATCCAAAAGTTGTTAAAATGAGTTGAGGAGTAGGATGGAAGTAGAAGAGAAGAGGAGAGAGAGAGAGAGTCGAAAGATATGCAAGAAGAGGTAAGTCAAGGAGGAGAGTGAAACAAAGAAGCAGAAGCAAGATAACAAGGGGTGCATGATGAGGGGTCAAGATAAATATTAATAAGAAGGAGACTGCACCAGGAGGAAGTGTGTGAGAGTGTTTTATGCCATAGAGGAGAAAAAATGAGGATAAGTTGGCGAAGAGGCATGACATTTAGAGTAGGGTATCTAGTGGAGATAATGGTAGTAGCGGTAGTAGGGGATAAAAATATGAATTTTGAAGCCCTTGTCTCTTGTAGAGTGTCGCAACTTCAAAGGAAGATGAGATGCAGAGGTAGGAGAGGAATAAAAAGGACCACCAATAGGAGGGGAAGAAGAGTTAGAAATAGTGGATGGTATTATGCAATTGCAAGTAGGAAACTCTCTAGGTTCCCTCATGAGAAATGTTAGAAGAAGATGGAGTTACCCCCTTTTTAACTACCCCCCTTGTGCATTTGTAGACAAAAAGAAAGAGTAGTATACTGTGAAGCGATTGGACTAGAATAAAGAGTAGGAGAATAAAGAATAAAATAAATGAGTGAATAAAAATAAGAAGTCAATGCTACTTCTGTAAGAAGAGTATCCATACCAACATCCCTGACACCCAACAACCATCTCGAAGGAAATAGTTCGAGATTGAGGATGGTGAATCAAGATATTACCCTAAGGCTGTCGTGTTCCATGGGATGGGTAGAGATGATGCAGAGAAACATTGGTTCATATGTGAGGTGATATGGTCATTGAAGAGGATCACATATGAGGCATTGAAGAATGTGCAGTTGGAGACCACGTTCAGAGACAAATCCCTGGCGTGGTACATGAAGTACAAGGCCACTACGCGGGTGGGAAAAACAATGTCCTTGATAGAGATTGAGAGTGATTTGATTAAGGAATTCCAGAAACCTAAGTCAAAATCTCAATGCATTACCAATAGTAAGAAGATTAATAAGAAACCAAGGTAAACCATGTGGGATTATGATCAATGATTCAAGATTTTGTTAGATAGGCTAAAATTCCAGATCCAAAACATGCAACATAGAGAATGGTTCATTGTGGGGTTGTTTTCCCATATTCTAGTCTCACTTACCCCAAAAAAGGTGACTACTCAAGTAGAAGTAGTGGATATTGTGATGCGCCTAGAAGCTACACCAGGAGGAGAAGAGACATTGGCAAGTTTGGTGCAGGTATAGTCTTAGCTAGGCAACTTGATGATGCAATTGCAATATATGGAAAAGGAAAAATTCATGTGCAATCACGTATGGTACACAATGTGCAGGTCGAAGGGGCACCGTAGAGATGAATTTCCTACACTTGCAGACTATATGGCCACAAGTGTGCCAAATCCATTTCCAACTAGAACTCAAACAGAGTGGTGTGAAATTTGCAGGAAGTGAGACCATATGCCACCCCACTACCCAACACTAGAGAAATATCAGAAGATGCATCATGCTCAATTCTGTGAATTCTACAAGTCCATGGGACATGACGTGAACAACCCTTGGTCACTCAAGTTGATGCAATACCATACACATGATGTATTCAGGTTTCAAGAGGAAAAAAATGTTGGCGACCGTGTTGGTGTTGAGAGAGGTGGGTATCAAGGAGGTCCCAGAAGTGAATATGGATATAATTAGGGATGAGGATATGGAGGATGTAACGTGCCAATTGCTTTGATACCAATTTGTAACATGCCAATTGCTCTGATACCAATTTGTAACGTGCCAATTGCTCTGATACCAATTTGTAACGTGCCAATTGCTCTGATACCAATTTGTAACGTACCTTTTCAAAGAACCAAGAGGTTTAACGTGCTCTTGTAATATTCTGTACACTCTTTCAATAATAAACACAAGCCAATATAACCACATGAATTTAAGCACAATTAAACACATTTAAAATACAGAGTGAAACATATATATAAGTTATTGTTACCATTAACAAACCAAAGCATGCAACAGTAATTCATTTACACAACGGAAAACATGATACAAAACAGCACAGTCATGTCAAATGTGTTAAAACATAACTCAGATTACTTATCTTTTATCTGTTGTAGCATTCACCAACCAAGTGCAGGCCTTCCACTAACCTCCCAGCCTTAGACCACACTGTTCATCAACTCAACAGTAGGTCACCCTCGAGCTGAGACCGAGCTCCACCCCAAGGCAAGGAATCTAGACTCAGGCTGAGGTTACAGGGAAGACAACACAGAAATATCTGGAAGGATTCTTCCCAAAGATGCCATCTTACGCCCACTACTACTAGACCCTCATTCCCCACATGCTTGTTCCGCCCGGGAGTATACACCTTCACACGCACAGTCCATCGGTGCTAACCTCCCCTTCTGGGTCTCGGAAACAGGCCGGATCAGGAAGTCTCAGAGCCCGTAGATGGTGCTGGACACTCTCTGGAAGACACACTTCCCAGCAAACTCTTTCACCTGGAAAGAGTTGCTCGCAGGCCTGACAACCTACCTCTTCAAACCACAATCACCTCCCTCACCTGGAGAGAGATTACACAAAGGATAAGCACGAATTCACAATGGCCAGTAAGCCATGCGTAGTCCCGCACTGCGTGGCCACAACATCCAACTGGGAACAGACACGGGCTTTCCAAACAGGCTCAGCAATCACGAATAGACCCACGGTTTCGGTTTCGGGATGTCACTAGGTGTACAGAAATTCCACTCACAGGCTTGACGGTTCAGAACAGAATGTACGGTTCAGAAGATGCACGAGGGTATCTCCGCAAATGTTCGACCCATTCACACTTAGACAGCCCCCGGTCGAATCCAGGAGGAACCTACGCAGCAGTTGACGGGAATGGGAGCGGAACCCCAACACGGCTTGCTTCGACAGTTTTAACTGCATGCGCATGGGTTGACACTTGTCACCCATGAAGCTCGTTCCTTCACATTTGGAAGTCACTCGTCCTTCCAAAGGACTTAGGGTAAAATAATATGCACATGTCTTTTTTTTGGAAATAATATTAAAATATTAATCCAGGCCTAAGCCCCCCTAGGCTTAGCCCCTAGGTTCAACACCCAGCCCCCTTTTTCCCCACCTTCCAGCCCTTAATCCCTTGCCCCCTCTGTGGACGCTCAGTCCCCCATCACTCTTTCATCATGGTCGGTCTGCACCGGCGGTATTTATATTTTATTAATTGACCTGCATACATACAAGTATATCACAGGCTCCTGGCCTTCAACACTTAGGCTCCCTAGCCTAACAAAACTCATAAGCCTACAGCTTATACAAAACTTGGCTCACCAGCCTATAGAACA
>ML788404.1:308356-357486 GCA_009831015.1 Picea engelmannii
CTCTGTTGTATTCGGAACACACACTGTGCAATCCAATTCAAATTGTTAGGCCATTAAACTTCATGAATATCCCACAATATTCATAATTAATACGAACAAGAATGAAAGTTATTTCGGCTTCACAAGTTTTCTGAGTTCTGTATCGCTCTGTGGTTTTTCGGGTGTCCGAACTTTAATTCAGTTATTTCGGAACTTCCAGTTTCAGAATTTTGCAACTCCTGACATCGCAGTTTACTATACTCTCGGATTCCTGATCTCCGATAATCCCTGTTTACATGCTAGCCCTCCTGGGCCTAGCCCTTGACTCATATGACCATGCGCCAAGACCGTGGTCATTTCCCTCACGTGACTATCGCTGTCGAAGTTTCGGCACTTGCGCTGTCAACAGGCGCATGCCTTCGCAATCCCCGATTCTCCAATTTTTCCTTAGCCCTTCAAGCTAAGCCCTAGCCGATGTGACCGTTGTCTCACGACCCAGGCCTTATCCCTTATCGGGGTTCGGGGTTTCGCAATATGAATGCGCCAAAACGCTTGACAGCAAAATCCCCGATTTCCTGAATTTCGATGGACTCTGTCCGTGCTAGCCCTCCGGGCTAGATCCTCACCATACAACCACACTATATGACCTTAATCGAACCACTCATCGGGGTTCGGCGATTTCAATATCATGCACATACGCTCACGGGATCTTCGATGGGTCCCAGTCGTTGAGTTGTCAACGATCCTTTCTCCTGTTGCTATGAATCTGCCACCTGTCCTCCTGACAGTCGGTGTGGCCCCCACGCACCTAAGCCTTATCGGGAATTCGCGTATCGCGATTTTCCCGTGCTCAAAACCTTTGCCTTCGAATTCTCCGATATCCCGATGCCCGATATCCGATGCGCCTTTAGCTTTAACACATCGCGGTCAAGTTAGGTCCATGTGACCTACGTTCATATGACCACAGGCATACACTTTTCTTGGGTTTTCGGGGTTCGGGGTTTCAAAGTGTATGACTCACTCGTCACTGGGGTTCCCGATTTCCCGAATTCTCAAATCCTGATTTCCGATGAATAAGTCTTCTATCGGGACTTTCTCGCTGATCCTCCATCACCGGTGGATTTACTCCTTGTCGGGACTTTCCCCGATGGTGTGGATCTCCGCCACGTGTCCACTAAATGAACGGTCTGGATCTTGTCACGAATTCGCGGATCGCAATTTCGTGTGACAAGATTTCTCCGTGCTCAAGAACTCTGATTCTCCGAGTTCCGACTCTCTCCAGGATTCTGACACGTGTCCTCCTTGGAATTCTACGGCTATGATCCCTCCTCGGAATTTTCGAGGAGCACAGGGTCTCGATTCTCCTGAGTTCGAATACCCCGACGCTTCTTCGAGACCTCTCCTCTACCCATGAGGACTTAAGTCCTGCGCAACTTTCGTCAACGTGGACGGTTAGCGGTTAATTCCATAGGGATCTAACGACTCACGCTCCTCCCGAGCTTAAACTCCTGTGCAGTATCAAGAGGTTTTCAAACCTCATGCACGTTCTCTAGATCTTGGCGGTTGCGAGGTTTTCGCTTTCCCTCCTAAACAGACCCAACGGTTCTAGCACCCTTGGTGTAGAAACCCGTCTCCCTATGGTCATAGACCATACCAGCTGCGGTTTCATAGTACCGCTAAACCTCCTGAGCTTATAAACGTGGTCAAGCAACTTCTTGACGCACTAGAACAAACTAACATCCGAAATTGGCCATTTCAGGTCCAATTTCTCCTCACTTTTTCGGTCCAAAGACCGCTCCACTGGCCCATCTAGGCTCAGTGTCGAAACCTTGGCTCTGATACCAATTTGTAACGTGCCAATTGCTCTGATACCAATTTGTAACGTGCCAATTGCTCTGATACCAATTTATAACGTTCCAATTGCTCTGATACCAATTTGTAATGTGCCAATTGCTCTGATACCAATTTGTAACATGCCAATTGCTCTGATACCAATTTGTAACGTACATTTTCAAAGAACCAAGAGGTTTAACGTGCTCTTGTAATATTTTGTACACTCTTTCAATAATAAACACAGGCCAATATAACCACATGCATTTAAGAACAATTAAACACATTTAAAATACAGAGTGAAACATATATATAAGTTATTGTTACCATTAACAAACCATAGCATGCAACAGTAATTCATTTACACAGCGGAAAACATGATACAAAACAGCACAGTCATGTCAAATGTGTTAAAACATAACTCAAATTACTTATCTTTTATCTGTTGTAGCATTCACCAACCAAGTGCAGGCCTTCCACGAACCTCCCATCCTTAGACCACATTGTTCATCAACTCAACAGTAGGTCACCCCCGAGCTGAGACCGAGCTCCACCCCAAGGCAAGGAATCTAGACTCAGGCTAAGGTTACAGGGAAGACAACACAAAAATATCTGGAAGGATTCTTCCCAAAGATGCCATCTTACGCCCACTACTACTAGACCCTCATTCCCCACATGCCTGTTCCGCCCGGGAGTATACACCTTCACACGCACAGTCCATCGGTGCTAACCTCCCCTTCTGGGTCTCGGCAACAGGCCGGATCAGGAAGTCTCAGAGCCCGTAGCTGGTGTTGGACACTCTTTGGAAGACACACTTCCCAGCAAACTCTTTCACTTGGAAAGAGTTGCTCGCAGGCCTGACAACCTGCCTCTTCAAACCACAATCACCTCCCTCACCTGGAGAGAGATTACACACAGGCTAAGCACGAATTCACACTGGCCAGTAAGCCATGCGCAGTCCCGCACTGCGCGGCCACAACATCCAACTGGGAACAGACACGGGCTTTCCAAACAGGCTCAGCAATCACGAATAGACCCACGGTTTTGGTTTCGGGATGTCACCAGGTGTACAGAAATTCCACTCACAGGCTTGACGGTTATGAACAGAATGTACGGTTCAGAAGATGCACGAGGGTATCTCCACAAAGGTTCGACCCATTCACACTCAGACAGCCCCCGGTCGAATCCAAGAGGAACCTACGCAGCAGTTGACGGGAATGGGAGAGGAACCCCAACACGGCTTGCTTCGACAGTTTTAACTGCATGCGCATGGGTTGACACTTGTCACCCATGAAGCTCGTTCCTTCACATTTGGAAGTCACTCGTCCTTCCAAAGGACTTAGGGTAAAATAATATGCACATGGCTTTTTTTTGGAAATAATATTAAAATATTAATCCAGGCCTAAGCCCCCCTAGGCTTAGCCCCTAGGTTCAACACCCAGCCCCCTTTTTCCCCACCTTCCAGCCCTTAATCCCTTGCCCCCTCTGTGGATGCTCAGTCCCCCATCACTCTTTCATCGTGGTCGGTCTGCACCGACGGTATTTATATTTTATTAATTGACCTGCATACATACAAGTATATTACAGGCTCTTGGCCTTCAACACTTAGGCTCCCTGGCCTAACAAAACTCATAAGCCTACAGCTTATACAAAACTTAGCTCACCAGCCTATAGAACATATTTACAATCTCTGTCAGAGCATGGTTTACATCGGGCTCGGCCTTGGGGACACTACAGAGGAGGTGGAGGTATACCCCCCATGTGTTTTAACTATGGTGATATATTACATGTATCGATATTTTTTACCAAACTGTGTGCTCTTTGTGGGTACTTCTACAACCCCGAGCACGTTACATACAATTGTACCAACTTGTTGAAGAAGTGGGAAGAGAAAAAGGCACATTGCAACATGGTGACTACAAAGACACATGGGAATCTAAAAAAGGATGATGAAGTTGATATGCGGGTGATTTGAGAATCATGAAATCTTGAGTCTAATGTTGGAGGGGAAGATAATAAAGGCAGTGCAACCCCCTCCTAAGTTTGATGGTGTTCAACAGAAGAAATTTCTACACGATCTGCAGAGGGCCTTAGAGGCAGAAAGTGTGCAAGAGGAGATGCATTGCATGACAAAAGGGTTGATTGAAGAGGCGCAGATCCATGAGGAAGTACAATAAGTAATAGAGAGATCACTGGAAGAGGCTCACACCCGTAAAGAATTGCAGTGTGCCACGCAGAATTCTTTGGAGGAAGCGTGTGTGCAGGGGGGAATACATAACATTACATAGAGGTCGCTAGAAGAAGTGAGTAGACGGGAGGACTTGTGACTCCTCAAACAAAGGGAAACAGAGGAACATGTACATGAAGATATGAAATGCACAGTGCAAGAAGAAGCACGGTGCAACTTGGGTTGAGAAATAGAGACTGAGGACCAAGTAAGTAACTTCCTACGTTGTTGTTTAAGATTGTTAATAAATATTGATATTACACGAAATTTGACACATATGTTAGAAAATTGCATGGGGGAAGAAGGGACAGATAGAGATATATCATCCCCCCTACCAAAAATGGATGTGTGTTAGGTCAGTAAGAAGAAGTGCACTAGAAGGGAGTTCAATATGATAGTTGAACTTAGAAAATATGAGATGGATGGGGTCATGTTAGGTTCTAATGTGAAAATATTGTTGAAGAAGTCATGGGAATTGATGGGTAAACCAAAATTGGCTTGGTCACCCATTCAGATGTGGTTGGAAAATCAATACATAATCTACCCTATAGGACGATTGGAGCAAGACAAAGTGAACATAGAGGGGGAAAAGATGAAGGATGATTTTTTAGTGATAGATATCATGGATCATTGTGATCCATACCCTTCCCTACTTGGAATTGAGTTGACCTTCGACAACAATGTTGTGTTTAATTTGAAGAAGTGACATATGTAGTTTGAGACAGACACCTTGCACGTGATCATGCCTTTGGATCCTACTGAAGGGGACATATACAATGAGATGGTAGATGAGGATGCACAAAGATTTTTTATTGAAAATATCTACAAGAACGCAAAAGAAGAAGAAATGGAAGATCGAGGAATGGTTTTGCTTTCCGGTTTTCGCTTTTTTCCCTTCATTTTGTGTTTTCGTGTTTTCGAAGTCTAGCGTGCCTTTTGCGTTGCAGCTATAAAGCTTCATACTTCCCTGATTGTGTGTTTTAAATCAATGTTCTGACCATTATTTTGTTGTATTTCATTACACTCCAATTCAAACAACCATATTAGTTGTCACGAACCTTTTGGAGACCCCACATATGTTAAGTGTTATGTCTCATCCTCTTCCCATCGTGTTCACTAGATCATACTTCTATTAGATGTTACCCACTTGTATATTTTAACAATTTGTTAATAGTTTTAACACTTAGTTGTTTAAGAATAAATTCATGAAACATGTGAAACAAGATAATACTCAGGAAACATACAAAAGACACACAAGTAGAGTGTGGGATAGCGGTGCCTAACATCCGACTTGTCTTATTATTGTGAAACAAAGTTACAATATAAACACTATCGGCTCGGTTTACAACATGGCTAGAGTCGCACAACTCGCCTTACCTCACTAAGTCAAAACACTCATAAATAGATCCTCCCTCAATAGACTTCCATGTCACAACAATCTTCGCACACTGTGGTTTTCCCTAAACATGTGCCCACCATAGACTTGATGTCTCTTCTCTGTCACAAGAGTGACTAAACTAACCCAAGACTTTAGTCTGCCTCATGGCGTGCCCTCCATAGACTTGCATCAAGACTTTTGAATTTTTCCTTGGCTACTTGCCTTCTCCATGCCTTGTTCGCTCCACTTGATCACTTGATTACCTTCCTTCTTTGCTCATTATGCCTTCTTGGTTCATCCACCTTATGTTCTTACATGGACTCCAATTGTCTCCTTCACGAACCGTCAAGCCCTTTGGGTGTCGCACCCCCTTTGCAGAGAAATGTATCCCTGTGAATCGACACATCCATTGAACTTGTGCACTCGTGAACCTTCTTGTCCTTTCGGACTAGCATGCCCTATCACCTAGGTACGCTACTCATGCCAATGCACCCCATCCACATGGGTGCACCCTTACCTTGTGTGTTTCCTTGAACTGATCGACTTGACTTGTCGTGCATGTGTCAATGGGGTCAATTGACCTCTCCAATGCACCTGTGCTGCCAAGGGAAGGTGGGTCCACTCGTTGGGCACGTGCCCAAGTCACCATGTTCTTGCCCAAATGCAACCCAATTCTATATCCTCCATCACAAAGCAAGTGAGGTTTGTGCCTCGTTGGGTCTATATGTCACCATCGTGCACCCAAGGTGCTCTTGTCGATGCCTATAAGACTTCATATGCCCAACCGATCGCATGCTCCTTGTGTTCTCTTGACCAACTCGTTGTCGAGTCTCCCCAAGAGGTGCACGTGCTTTGTGCGTGTTGTGAAGAGATTTACATCCTCCCCCACTCAAACTCGTTGTTGTCTGTGGCAACATCCATCGATATCCATGGCACCTTTTCCCTGTCTCTGAATCTCGTCACTACTCAACAATTGCTAACTTCCCAACTACAGTCAAAGTGACCTCCCCTCAAGAAGATCCTCAAGGTGTGTTCAAGTGTTGGATTCTCTTAACCCATGGTGGCTTCGATACTTTGACTATGTCTTCTATGTGTCATGTGCATTGGATCCTCTCAAATTCCAAACTAGTTGGGTGATCAATCCAACTATCACATATGTCCCCAGAGAATGTACATCTACACATCCAACAAACCATTTCTTGTCTACATCATCACCATTTCTTCCAACTCCTCTTGGTCTTGTTGAGTCTCCCACTACACCCTCAACATGCTCACTTCAACTTAGTGGAACTTCTCTTGAACCTTTCCATTCTGGACAAGGTCTTGCCCCCTGTCACTAATTGACAAGTTGCCTCCACAACCTATCTGTCATTTTTCAGCTTCCCTGCTAATTATTTTCATGACACCTTCCACAATGCATATTTAGTCGCACTCCTTGCTCTCGGTAGTGAATCTCCATCTCCTTTGTTTAGTAGGAAGAGTGTACCCAATAGCTACCACCAAGGCTATTGGTGTACATCATATCTAACTTGTTCTTTGTGTATAAGAATTGCAAGACCAACCTAACTTCCTTTGATGTGCATCCCAACTCTTCAATTTGTTCAACAGTAAGTCGGAAGTCATATATCCCCATGGCCTTCCTACAAAATTTTATGATCGTTGCGGGGTGTCGGTCTACCACTTCTACTTATTTTATGTCAGTCTCCAAGTCCAGTTGAGTAAGCTCCTCCACGCATTGTCTTGACTCAACTCTTGAAGTCTTTGTGGTGAGTAAGTCTATGAATTGATCCTCCATAACGTCTTTGGCTTGTAATTCATAAATATTCACTTGATGATGCCCCACTTTCTCCATGGAAAGTGAAGAGTCCAAATGTCCCTTATACTCATGTTCATGGTTATGAGGTTTCCTCAATCGACCAACCTTCCCCACGGTTTCCTTCACGAAATTTTTCATCGATGTCAATTCTTTCTCTTCTTGACCCAGACTACTCAAATATGTTTTGGTGCAGATGAATTCTTGTTGTTGTGTCACATTGCAAGGTATATCCATGCTTCCACTAAACCATTTTACCAACCTGATCATAGATATTCTAGGCATCCTCCTGAGCTTCCTCTTCATTGGTAGGGGTGTGCTTGGTGCTTTGGCCTTATCCAAGAATACTAAGAAAATTTAGTGAATGAGAGAAGTTGCTTTGGAAAGTCTAAGGAAGTCTAACCCCAATACCATCACGTGATCTTCCAATGGAGCTACCAATATATCCATTTTTCCGAACCACTCTCCCACTCTCAATGATGCAAAGCAAACAATCCTCTCCACTGACACTACCGTTGAGTTCATCATTTTACACAATCCCATGCTTCTCTCAGGTTATCAATGAAGTGACTTTGCGGCTCGTTTGCTCACAAAATTGTGGGTTGTACCAGTGTCAACCAAGGGTTTCATCTTCAACCCACTTATTGTTTCACTCACAAAGTAGAGTCACTCAACTTCTTCACTTTGTGAATATTGTCCTCAACCTCTTGTATTGACCTCATCCATGTGTTCTACTAACGTCTCCATGACTTCTTTCATTTCTTATGTCGGTATTTTTTCTTGAACTGTATTTGTCAAGGGTTCGGGCTCTTTTTGTGTTGGTGTGATTTGAGCCTCCTCTTTTCCAACCAACTAATCCAACCTTCCTCTTAATGGGAAATCCCTCATAAGATGATCGTGAAAACAAAAATAACACTCAACCATCTTACCTTTATTTTTTAGTGGCATGGGATGACCCTTTGTTGTTATGTTGGCTTCATGTTGGGTGCTCTCCTCCCCAAGTGATCCCATCACAGCCTATGTCAATATCTCAATTCCCTTTTCCAATGCCTTCAATTTGTATCCTGGACTCCATTTGTGCATCGAATTCATCCATCCTCTCCAAACCTTCTTGAAGCTTCATGAATCACTGAGTTACATTGTTTCTCTTGATCTTCCAATCTTCTTCACCCATAGTGTCCATCCCAATATTAGATTGGTGAGTACTCTTGGTTATTTCCAAGGTTCACCTTCCACTTGTCCCATGGAATATTCCCACTACTCTAGCTTTTTGCAGCATGATCCAAGTCACATGGCCTAATTCCCAAGAGTTCTACGCAACTCCCCACATTGTTTCAAGTCTTTTTGTAGAAAATCACCTTCCCATGTCCAAACTCTTTCATTCCCAAAGTTTTTTCTCAAACCACCTGCGACAGAACAACCCACCTTACCTAACCATTCACCAAGGTCTACACCCAAACTGACTCTACAATAGAACAATCCACCTCACCGAACCATTAACCAAAACTCTGAGATCAAATCTGTGACATGTCTTACAATGAACTTTGTGATGATTTCTGTGATCGCCCACCCTATGCAAGTGCTTCATTTCATCACAAAATATGCTCTTGGTCTATACAAGGTGTGCTCCAATAAAAATATTCCACCAAACTTTCAACGAGTACATATGTCGTAAGTTTGATGCCAGACATTTCTGGGATGAACTGGTTTGACCAACCGAATTGTCCACCAAGTCTACAATATAATTCCAGCTTTCCCACTGAGTTGTCTTTGCAATTAACTTTGAAACCACATGTTCTCTATCACCATTGTCACCATCGCAGTAGTATAGTGTGCTTCAAGATCTAATACCATATGTCACGAAGGTGACAAAGTGTTGAAGAGATTGTCAAGCAATTCACCAAGACGAACCTAAACTTGTCCCTACTCGACTAGTTTTTTTTTGCACTATGATACCACCTATCAGAACCCCCTTGGAGACCCTCTCGACATACTAAGTCTCATCCTCTCTCTGGTGCATGAAAAAATAGGACAGGTCTCACTTGGTAGCTTGGAAACACTAAAGATACTTTGCCCATATTACACCTCTTCACCTAGAGCATACACATACTTTGTTCTAGGCTACATGCAAGTCACACTCCTACTTGATGTGACTCACTTGTATACTTAGAAAAATTTTCAACAGTCTTAACACTTAGTCATTTAAGCATACATTCATGAAACACGCGAAATAGAGTCAACACTTGTGAAACATGCAGGAGACATACAATGATCCAGATTATATTGAGAATGAAATGAAATACAAACAAAAATACAACATAGAACACATAAATATAGTTTAACCCAACTTCTATTAATGAATAAAATAACAGAATAATGTAGAAAATGAACTGGCTAGATTGGTGGTAGTTTATCTCTGAAGAGAAAGAGATGTCATCTACACTCAATCACAACAATGATTACATCACACTCCATTGCATACTCAAAGGAACTCATTCACCTTGATTATGTATGAGAGAGTCAGAGGAGAATAATTCCCTTGATGCATGTGGGATAAATTGGTTCAAGTTTACAAAATTCCATAGGCATGTAAAACACCATGACTTTTTGGGAGGTAACCCATCCTAGTACTACTCCAACCCAAGCGTGATTAACTACGGAGTTTTGATGGGATCCAATGAATTAACACTATAAGCATGTACATATGACCACTAGGAAATATTACATGATGGTTGTAATTAACAAATGGAGATGGAATCACATTACATTCCACATCAAAGGGGTGAATATCATGATTTATCAAAACCATAGGCTTGAAAACATATTTGATTCAATGGAAAATGTGGATGGTCACCAAAATCCACCTGGATCATGCAAGTATAGTGTGGGAGGAATCAACAGTGCCTAACACTTGACTTTTCTTATTATTGCGAAATATAGTTACAATATGAACACTACCATCTTGGTTTACAACATGGGAAAAGTCACATGACTCACCTCACCTCACCAAGTCAAAACACTCATACACAAATATCCCCCCAATAGACTTCCATGTCACAACAATATCTGCACACTATGTGGTTCACCCCAAACATGCACCCACCACAAACTAACCATCTCTTCTATGTCACAAGAGTCACCAAGCTAGCCCAAGACTTCGGTCTACCTCATGGTGCACCCTCCAAAGACCTACGTAAAGACTTAATTCAATTCTTCCTTGCCTACATGCATTCTCCATGCTTTGTTCGCTCCACTTGTTCACTTGCTTGCCTTCCTTGCTTTCTCATTATTCCTTCTTGGTTCATCCCTCTTGTGTTCTTATATGGACTCCAACTGTCTCCTTCATGAATTTTTGTTACCCTTCCTGGACCAACACACCCATCGAACACATGCGCTCGTGAACCTTCACGTCCTTTTGAACCAGCATGCTCCTCATGTTGACATGCCCCATCCACATGGGTGCGCCCTTACCTTGTTTGTTTCCTTGAACTAACCAACTTGACTCATCGTGGGTGTGTCATTGAGGTCAACCAACCTCTCCAACATGCCCATGATTTAAAGGGTAGGTAGGTCCACTCCTTGGGTATGTGCCCAATTCACCCCATCCTTTCCCAATTTCAACCCAAATATTCATCCCCCGTTACAAGACAAGTGAGGTGCATGCCCCCTTGGGTCCGAAAATCATCGTCGTGCACCCAAGGTGCTCATTCCCTTGCCTATAACACTCCATCCACCCAACTGATCGCATCCTCCTCATGTTCTCTTAACCAACTCGTTATTGATTCTTTCCAAGGAGCGCACATTCTTGGTGGGTGTCGCAGATGGATTTATAGTTCCTACTTCAACTCGTTGTCGATTCTTTCCAAGGAGCGCGCATTCTTAGTGGGTGTTGCAGATGGATTTATAGTTCCTACTTCAGCTCGTTTTCTTTCTTTAAATATTTTTATTATTTGTCAAGAGAGAGATGGATTTGATACCTTTAAATAAACTATGATTCATAAATATAGAGTTACAAATAAATTTTATATTTCTTATATGAAGAAATTTCAAATAAATTATAATAAAGTAATAAAATGATAGAAATTTAAGATAAATTTGTTCTAGGTAAGATGATAAATTCTAATTAGGGGTAGTATTTGGTTTCATGTATAATATTAAGGCTAGATGTTACTAAAAATCATATGACGCCAATATAGTAGTTTCATCCATAATGACAAGGGATGGTGGCTTTCTTGTGACCTAAAACTACTTTTAATTTGCTAAGAGTTGATATTCCTTGGACTTAAACTATTAATAGGTCATTTCATAGGGTGTGGTTTTCCTTGAATTATGATGATGAGTGAGTTTGTTGTAGGTTGATTGAGTTATGACAAGTAGAAAAAAAAATACAAATAATAATAAAATAAAAATATTGGATGAAGTAGCAAATAACAATAATGGAAGACAAAAACAAAGCATAACAATAGAGTGATAAAATCATTGAACAACATATATATCATATAGTAATCAATTTTAATTGTTTTCTCTTAAAGGTGATGGTGATGATGATGATGGTTAACCTCCACTACAAATTTGGCTATTCAAACCTTAAGAATGGTAAGGAACTACTTGGTTTGCTTTAAAATTTTATTGTTGTGGTCTAAAACTTTTAAGACAGGGTTCCAACTCAACATAGTTATGTTGAGTTAAAAGGATGGGAAGGCTGAGAAGGCTCCAGTATATATTTTGAAATAGTGATTTAATGTCGGTGTATGATAGTCTAAGAGAAAGTGCTTTTCAATTTAAATCTTGTTAATGTCACAGAGATGACCAATTCTTTCAATCCATGAGATTTTAGGAATTGTTCAATGTCTTGTTTCACTATGGAGCTCATGAGAATTTGTTCTTATTTTAGTAATGTTCATTTTCTTATTTACAATAGTGAAAACAAATCAAATTTTGATCTTCTAGATTAGGGTTGTTCTCCTACTTATAGTACCTTAATTTCCTTTAATTTTCTTTTATCCTCTAATTCTTTATTGCACCACAATCTCTCCTTAAATTTAGATGTAATAATATTTTTAGTATTTTTGTTATTCTATAAAGTGGCCTTTTCCTTAATTCCCTAATGATTTAGCCAAACCTTGGCATGTTTCTGCCAATTGAATTTAGGTCACGAGTGGTTTTGAATAGAGTTTGAAGCAATCTTAGGGATCCTCTTTCATTTCATGTTATTTATCTTGTTTTTCTACATTAGGTACCTAGTCATTGTAACATCCCTAATCATCAACTGGGCTATGCCACTTAAAAAATTTCTTTCTTTGATACCAATTTGTAATTTTCTCAGCACAGAGCTAGCCATGCCACACAGAATTAAAATTTTGATACCATGATTTTAAATAATAATTTTTCATATGAACATAGTTAAGCGGAAAATAGTAACAACATGTATGCAACAATAAAAACTCATATAGAATTTTAACCATAGAGATTCCATGATAGAAAACCCATAATTACATACACACGGTAATTGAAATAATCACATAAAAGACACTTATCTTGGGAAAATAAACACCAACTACATGCATACATTCCACATTCCTCCTAGCCTTCAACCGTGTTCCTCATAACTCTCAACAACAGGTCACCCCCAAGCTGGGGATAAACTCTACCAGGGAAAATGAAATACTAAGTCATTCCAAGGTCTAATAAGTAGCATACTTGTTCTGTCCAAGGTGTCAATTGTTGCAACTAGCCTACGGTATCTCATTCCCCACATGCATGTACCACCCTAGGAAGTGTACCACGTATCTGCTCAACAATCCATTGACTGATCCACTTCTCTTATGGGGCTTCAACAACAGGGCGACCAAGAAGTATTCAATCCTCGTAGTTATTTCCTAGCACACCAGGGAACAATTCTGAGTAGTCTCTCACTTACAAAACTACTCATGGTCCTGTCAAGCTGCTTCCTTAGTAACATGGTCGGACAACTGATTCTTTAATTCATCTCTTGCGCTAACAGTACAAGTATAGGTTCCTCATCACAATCCAATAATGTAAGGTATGACTCATGGTTGCTTCTTTGTGAAGGAAAAATCAATACTCCTGATGATAATCTAAATAATACCTAATGTCAATAATCTCCCTTCATACTATATCCACACACACACACACACACACACACACACATATATATATCCATGTGTCTTTTAGGACACTTGGCACTCCAAGTGACTCCCTTGTCCCTATTTTTGAGACTTAGGATATATAATAATATCCATTGTTTTAGCATTAAGGAATAATATTATAATATTCCAATGAGATTAATACCCCTATCTTATCCCCTCCTTTCCCTTTTCTGGTGGAGTTTACCCCCCAATACTCTTTTACATGGTTTCGTCTACATGCAACGATGTATTTTTCATTAATAATATGAGTGTTTACATATTACAAAAGTAGGCTCACTGGTCTTTAGCATCTAGGCTCTCCGACCTAATAATCACATAAGCCCTCTGGCCTTTAACAACCCAACTCACCATCCTATAAACATTTACATTTATATGTTAATTGGGGTTCGGTCTAGGGGTATTACATTCCCTTCCACCTTATTTTATGCATTATCCTCAGTGTAATATATACACATATACAATCAAAACTTAATAGCTTTCAAAATATGTGGATACTCTTCCTGCATAGCCTCTTCTCTCTCCCAAGTTGCATCCTCAGGACCATACTAGGTCCATTGGACCTTTACTAGCCCTACGAATTGATTCTGGATTTGGTTGATCTTCTGATCCAATATGCATACCATATGCACTCAAAAGTCATCATTTGGCTCCACCTGAATCACATTCCAATAAATGACATGATTAACATCAAGTACATACCTTTTAATCTATGATACATGGAATAAATTATGAATACTTATTGATGCGGATAAAGAAATCATGTATGCTATAGGCCCAATCATTTCTACGATTTCAATTGGCCCACAGTAGAAAGCTGCTAGCTTTGAACAATTTCCCAATTTCAGGGAACTTCTCCTTGCTTTTACTTTTAGGAACACATGGTCACCCATTTTAAATTGTCTATTTTTTTTTCCCTTATCAACATATCTTTTGTTTCGGTCTTGGGAAACCTTTAAATTCTGTTTTATTTTCATTAATTTTTCTTCCATTACTCTGAGTAATTATGGTCCAACCACTGCTATGTTTGTTGTTTTGTCCCAACTTACTGGCGTGTTGCACTTTCTTCCATAAATATATTCAAATGGGATAATCTTTAGGGATGCTTGATACCCATTGTTATAATAAAATTATACCAACTGCAATTAATCATCCCATTTGGATGGTTTATCTATTACATACATCCTTAACATATCTTCAATCACTTGATTTACTCTCTCTATTTTCCCATCCAACTCTAGAATATAGGACATGCTGAAATTCAGATTGGTACAAAACCCTTTGAATAATCCTTTGCGAAATTTTGAGGTAAATTTTGGATCTCTGCTAGTCACAATGGTATTAGGTATACCATCCAGTAGAGCAATTTCCTTCATATAAATGTCAACAATGTTGATTTCCTTGTGAGTGAGATTTACTGGAATAAAGGGGGAATCTTTAGTAAGATTGTCCACTACCACCATGATGGAATCATGTTTCTTGACTCTTCTGGGAAGCTTGGTGATGAAATCCATTGTTACAACTTCCCACTTCCACTCAAGAATGGGTAATGGTTGTATCAAATCAACTAGGTGTCTATTCTCAGCCTTGATGTTTTGGCATTCCAAACATTTGGCAATAATATCAACAACTTATTTCTTCATCCCCGGCTAGTAGTATTGGCTCTTGACAACTATAATAGTTTTTTGGTAACCGGGGTGTCCAGCATAAGGAACATTATGCATTTCTTTCAAAATTTGGTTTTTCAATTATTGATAATTTAGCACATAAATTATGCCCCTATACATGATAATGCCACCCTTTTCCAACTTGTAGTCTTCAATTTTTTTTCCGTGAATTACCCTGCTATAATTTTGTCCTTATGTCCTTGTACTGCAAATCTGATTTTGCAGCTTCTAAAATTCTATCTTTCAAGTATGATTGGTACATGATAATGGTCGTAGAATGCATCTCATGCATCCTCCTGCTGAGTGCATCATCCACCTTGTTCTCTTTACCTTTGGTATGTTTTATATCAAAATCATATTCACTAAGGAAAATATAACCATCTTCTTTGCCTGGCATTTAGAGTTGGTTGTTCAAACACGTATTTCGGATCACTATGGTCTGTCCTTAACTCAAATAATTTCCCATGATATATTTCCTCCACATATTTAAGGCATGCACTATGGATTCCAACTCCAAATCATGAGTATCATGGTGCCTTTCATGCTCCTTCAACTTCCTTGATTCATAGCACACCACATACCCATTTTGACTCAGTATTCCACTCAGTCTGTATTTGCATGCATCAATGCATAAAATGAAATCTTCATTTTGATTAAGAATCATTAGTATTGGAACACTTGTTAATAATTACTTCAAGTGTTGAAAACTTCTTTCATAATCCAATGTCCACTCGAACTTCACTCCTTTATTTTGCAAAGAAATGATTAGGTGTGAAATCCTTGAGAATCCTTTAATAAATATTCTATAGTAACCTACAAGGCTCATAAATGACCTCACCTTCGAGACATTCCTTGGAGTTGTCCATCGTTCAATGGCCCTTATCTTTTCTGGATCCAATGTTATTCCTTCCTCTGAGATGATATCAGCCAAATAATGAATTTTCTTCTGGTAGAATGAGCATTTTCTCAATTGGCATACAATTGATGCTCCCTCAATACCTGTTACACCATTCTTAATTGTTGTTCATGCTCTTTACCAGACTTAGAATATATCAAAATATCATCCAAAAAAGAAATAACAAACTTATCCAAGTAATTCCTGAATACACCATTCATGAGACACATGAAGACAACTGGTGCATTTGACAACCCAAATGGAACCACTGTGAACTCATAATGACCATACCTTGTTCGAAAGGAAGTCTTCTTGATGTGTTCTTCTCTAATTATTACCTGATGATATCCTAACCTAAGATCAATCTTGGAGAATATTTTTTCATCTTTCAATTGATCAAAGATGTCATATATTCTTGGCAAAGGGTATTTATTCTTCACAGCGACCATGTTTAACTACCTAAAGTCAATGGAAAGTCTCAATGTTCCATATTTTTTCTTCAAAAATAGTACTGGGGCACCCCAAGGTGACACACTTGGTCGTATATATCTCTTTTTAAGAAGTTCTTCCATTTTCATTTGCAATTCATTTAGCTCTGATGTACTCATCCTATAAGGAGCCTTAGATACTAGGGTTTCTCTCGGCACGATATTGATGGGGAAGTCAATATATATTTTGGGTGGAAAACCTAGTATTTCCTTGAATACATCTTATAACTCCTTTAGGACTCCATAGTCTTCAATATTTGGTACCTTATATTTAGGTGTCTCTTCCATATGTGTTGCAAATATTTGACACCCTTTTCTGTAACTCTTCATCAATTTCCAGGATGAAATTTCTTTGATAGTTACTGCCTTGGGAATTATTTGCAATGCTCTTACATTCCCTTTCTCATATAAGCAAGTAAATGACTTACTATAATAGTCTAGGACAACATGATGTTGGTTCAACCAATCCATACCAATTAGGAAGTCACATGAACCTAAAGGTATGATGTTGAAATATGCCTTGGTGCTCAATCGATTCATGTCCATTGGCATGCCTTAACCATCTCAATAATTTTTCTTTTAGATCATGTAGCTAGCTGCACCATCCAAGGTTTTCCAATATTTCTTCTTTGCAAATTAAATATTTCCACAATCTTAGGATCTAGGTAACTATGACTAGCTCTTGAATCAATTAAAATAACAATGGTTTGATTGTTGATTTTACCTTCCACTTCAATCATGTGTGACCGAAACTCATTCTTATTGTTATCTAGAGAAACATAGATCATTGGTACACTTCTTCCCATGTCCTCCTTTATTTGATCTTGTCGTATATTGTAAGCAGTCTTCACTTTTCCACCTATGTTAGGGAAATCTCTCGACACATGATCTCCTCCACAACCCCAACATTGAATAGGTGGTTGCATTGATATTTTCCCTATTCTCTCTGTCATTTTGAGTTCTTTAGAGATTGGATATCCCTGAGAATTATTTATGAAGATTGGTGACTTGGTCCCCCTCTTCCTCTGGTCCAACATATTTTTATTTTTGTTTTCCCACATCCTTTTGAAAAATTGGTCTTCCTTTATGTTGATCATACATGAATTTATCCCTCCTTATAGTTTCCTCTGGTGTCTTGGGATCGTCATATTGTATATTATCATTGATAAATGATGGAAACCCACTCAAATACCTTTGAATGTTAATTTTATCATCCTTGAATAAATAAACGCACTTTAGAAACTCTAAAAACCTCCTTTCATATTCATCTATGGTCATATTCTCGAGCTTGTGTTCAAAGAACTCTTTCATTTTATCATCATAGTATCTCTTAGTCAAGTATTTATTTTAGAAATACCTCTTGAATTCCCTCCAAGTCACCTTCTTCTCATCAATGTGTTGTACTTGCACAAATTGATCCCACCACATTGATGCTTTTCATTTGAGATGATAGATGGAAATTCTTCATTTTGCTTGTGAAGAATAATTATGTAATTCAAAATGCTTCCTCATGCCTAGAAACCATGTCTCTACATCCTCATCCTTCTTGTTCTCACCATAAAATGTGGGAGGCTTTATTTTCTTCATTTCCCTCTAATTTTCATCCACTCCAAACTTCTTCTTTTGATTCCTAACAGGAGATGGACTTGCACTACTATGTGCTCTTCTAATTGAATTCCTTGGAGAAATATGGTGATGTCTGCTAACACTTATTGTTCTTCTCCTCTTATCATGAGACATGTGATTCCATGATCTGCTTGACCCAGTCTCCTTATCCATCTTCTTCTCTATTTTGTCTAAGCTCTGCATTAACATGATGTTGAAATCTTCCTTTTTCTCCTTAGATTTCATAAGCCTCTCGTTATCAATTTTATAATTCTAGACATCCTTTTACATGCCTTTTATATTCTATGCCAAGTTCATGGTTTCTTCCTTTCCTTTTCCATTTCTATTTGAATTTGTACCTTCATTTCCTATATCAACATACAACCCTCTAATACCATCTTCATAGTTGTAAGCCCTCTATGCATCCTCTGTGATTTTGATCTTTTTGTTGATCCTATTCTGATATAAATGTTGTTAATTCTGCAAAATGTGTAGGCAACAAAAATTTTAGTCTTAACAATTTACAATTACACAAACTTCATATGATTTTGTTCCAATAATGTATCAGAATTCTTTATTTCATTAATCCACCCGAAAAGTCGCAATACTTAGATTATTTTCATCTATGCGGACTCATAGACTCACAGACTCATGGAAGCATAGCTCTCCCTTTCATAAGTCCATCTAAAGAGTTAAGATGCTTAACCATTTTCCTCTTTTCGGACTTGCGGACTGACAGACTCGTGGACACACAATGAGTCCCATCACTTAGTCATTTTTCCACTTATTTGGACTTTTGGACTTGCAAACTCATAGACTCCCATAGAGTCCCAACAATTAGTCACTTTTCCACTTCTTTGGACCTTCAGACTCGCAGACTTGTGAACTCATGGAATCCCAATGAGTCCAAAAAATTAGTCACTTTTCCACTTCTTCATACTCACGGACTCATGGGCTTACAATGATTCCCACACTTCTTTACTTTTCTACTTATTCACATTTGTGGACTCACGGACTCATTGACTCCCAATGAGTCCCAACACTTAGTCACTTTTCCACTTCTTTGGACTTTCGTACTCATAGACTGACAAAATCCAAATGAGTCCCAACACTTAGTGGCTTTTCGACTTCTTCAGACCTTTGGACTCATGGAATCACTTTTCCACTTCTTCAGACCTTAGGACTCGTGGACTCATGGAATCCCAATGACATCCAACACTTAGTAACTTTTCCACTTCTTTGGACCTTCAGATTTATGGAATTTCAAACTCATGGAATCCCAATGAGTCCCGACACTTAGTCACTTTTCCACTTCTTCGGACTTTCAGACTTGTGGACTCATGGAATCACAATCATTCCCACACTTAACTACTTTCCCACTTCTTCAGAATTTTGAACTCATGGACTCATGGAATCACAGACTCACAATGAGTCCCAACACTTAGTCACGTTTCCACTTCTTAGGAATTTCGAACTCATGGAATCGTGAGCTCATGGACTTATGGACTCACAGACTCACAATATGTCACAACACTAAGTCCGAAAGGTCTCCCACACTTAGATTATTTTCATCTCCCTCCCTCCATGTACCTACCACCATGGAATTACATGTCACCTTTTTCCACGTCAGTTTACACGTGGCCCTTCCCTTGTCATGTTGACATCAGGGTATGGAAAATTACCAAAACGTTTCCAATTTCGCACATTTTCAAAAAATTTATAAAATGCTTGATTCACCGAATTTCATTCAATTTTTACCACGGTTGCTCGGTGACCATCAAATTTACTCAATTCATCATGTCTGCCATAACCTTATACTAAATTCAAGTTTGACCATTTACAAGTCTAAATTTTCCCATACGAAGATTAACGTCCAGAAAAATTTGTCCTTGGACTACTTTTTCCCAATTTCCTTAGGAATTTTAATAACAAAATTTGGGGCTTTTGGCCCAATTTCACTTGACTACTTATGTTTCCACCATGGAAACACTGTAAAAATTTCAGATGAACTCTTCCTGACAGTATGTCAAGCATTTAACTTACTTCCTCAGATATTTACTTCAACGCTCTACTAAATCGCCCATGCAGGTTCAATGTTGCAACCTGGGCTCTGATACCAATTTGTAACATCCCCAGTCACCAACTGGACTATGCCACTTAAAAATTTTCTTTATATGATACCAATTTGTAACATTCCTAGCCCGGAGCTGGCCACGCCACACATAATTACAATCCTGATACCATTATTTTAAATAATAATTATGCATATGAACAAAGTTAAGCATAAAATAGTAACAACATGTATGCAACAATAACAACTCATATAGAATTTTAACCATATAGATTCCATGATAGAAAACCCACAATTACATACACACAATAATTGAAATAAGAACATAAAAGACACTTAAATCTCAAAAAAATAAACACCAATTGCATGCAGACCTTCCATGTTCCTCCCATCCTTAGACCACACTTCTCATAACTCTTAGCAGTGGGTCATCCCCAAGTTGGGGCTAAAATATACCATGGAAAAGGAAATATATAAAAAACACATTCAAAATAATAATATCCACTATTCTTAAAAGAATAACACATTCAAAATAAAGATTTATTTTTCCTTAAATTTCTATATTGGTTATGATAGATCTTTGTTTTTCTTTAAATTGCTAACATAAATGAAATATCACCAATCCTTTGAAATATCGCCAATCCTTTGAAAGTTTAAAATTTTAAGATTTTATATAAATATCCCCAATCCTTTGAAAGTTTGAAAGTTTAAAATTTTAAGATTTTATATTTTTAATATTAAAAGTTCAAGGATGATGTTTTTGTGGTGCACCGAGGTGCACCGTGTGAATGGTTGTTTTCATATCCAGAGATTTTCATATCCACAAAATGTTCAACATTAAACGTAAGTTGACTAGTTTTAAAATTATCTATCACCTAAAAATATATATACAAAATATTTATACTTTTAAGGATAATGTTTTTGTGGTGCAGTGGAGGTGATAGGTCAGATGTGCACCGCCTTGTCCTTTCATATCCAAAGAATCTCATCAATTACATAAGGTGACTATTTTTAAAATTTTCATCACCCAAAAAATATATACAAAACATTTATATGAGGTTAAAAATGAATCTATGTTTCTATAAAGTAAATGAAAACTCTCAAGCATATCATAGCAACGATTTTTATATTTCAAAATCCATTTGAGATGGAAATCTGTTGCGTTCCTTCCCATCATGAGTGTACTTAATGCATGCTCTCTTAACTAGGTGAGATGACTTTACCACCAACAATGTTACATGTCTTCAATGATTGATTTTAATAAGTCAAAGTGGATAATTATACAATTGATTTAGGAAAATGGAATAAGATTCTAGGCATATGGAGTTCCCTTCAAACCCCTACTTTATTCCCCTCTCTTGCGGAATCATAACCCACCCATGATTGTGGCCATGTTCATTTGTGACCAACCATGTATTTCATCTTATTATTTTCAATGTACAATGTTTACATATTAAATTTATTGGCCTTCGGTCATTCATCATATATACAAATATACATTTCTAACCCAAGGATCAAAATCGCGGAGTTACACCATATGACCATGATCAAGGCTTAGAGACCCATTCTTGGTGAAACAATCCTCCTATTGGTGCCCATATCTCACTTAGAGGGAAAATATCCTTTCTAGAGGGTATGTATGGTAAATCAATACCTCAATCATAGACCATGAGCCATAGAATCTTCATTTATGTCTTGATGCCATTTTATCCTCCCTCAAACATGGTTAAGAGCCTAATATCCATACCTAGTGTTCAAAACCTTATATTTGTGGTCATAGCTCCCTCATAGAACAAATATCCATTATAGAGGGAATGAGTGCTACTATCATGCTATGTTCATGGACCAAAACCATATAATATTCAAATATGGATTAAGTCCCTTGATTTCCTCCCCTTACCATGGTTAAGACATCAAGACCTATCCCAGGTGGTTAAAACCTCCTAATGACACTCATATCTCAATCATAGACCAAGATATTCTCTAAAGGGATTGTGTGGTGGCTCAATGACTCCTTCATGAATCATTAGCCTTAAAATATGAATTAGGGACTAATACCCTTACTTTTCTCCCTTGACCATGGTCAAGTCCCTCAAACCTATCCCTCATGTGTCAAACATCCTAATGGAGAACACATCATATTCAAATGCTAAATATGCAACCTAGAGGGTGTTGGCACCCAATGTTTTGGGTAAATATCATGCTCACACACAAACAAAGTTTGCGTGCCTATTCCAATTTAGTGTGCACTCAAGTAGCTATTTAGTGGGTGATAGGAGGCACACACACGAGATCAAGTTCTGCTAAAGTGCTCCAGTTCAATTTATTCTAGTGTGCTCTGGTCCAAGTTTTTTGATGTGCTCTAGGGATTAAGAAGACACCACATGCACACTAGAATCAAGAAAATAATCTTTGGGAAATCTTCCCAAATGATTACTTTAGGCAGCATGATATATCAAGGAGAAGTAAGGAGATTAGTTGGAAAGGTATTTAAGATTTACATGATTCCAAAGAGGCTACATGGAATGAAAGTGGGTGACAAAATCATGTGGGACCAACAGTCAGAGGATCGAGTGGGGTAGAACTTAAAATGAAAGAGCGCCAGAGCTAAGAAGCAAATAAAAGGGAACAACAATGACAGAAAAAGGTTGGTTTTAGTCATGTTATTTATCCTATTGGTTATCCAATGTTCGTCATTTTCCATGTAGTTGAGATCACTCTAAGCCTATGTTTTGTAATATCTCTGACTGTGAGTATGGTTTTGTAAGATCTACAGAGTCTAAAATAAAGTGCATGTCAATTTGTAATGTTATAATTGGAAAATGTATAAGAGAGTGGGGCTCCATTTTTGTCAATTGATGAGTTGCCTAATGTATGTCTATGAATGGTTCACTGAAGATAATAAATCTATATGGTGATTCTTGGCTTATGATGTGTTGATCATGTTTCAAATGAATGTGTGTGTTTTTGTTACCAATTGTTATTATTTAAGTAGTTTGCAATGAATTGTATGAATGCCAACCCATATGGATTCTTTTATAATTATCCCTTCATCGCCGACACAGAACTAGATGGTATCTATGATTATCATGGCATATTGGGTAACAACTTATTCATTCTTTGGTTGAGAATTGATATGTTGATGCCTTTTTTTTTCTGGTTAAATCTATATGAACCTTGGATCTTCAATCCCCCAACATTAGGAAGGACACATACAAGCATGGTAGAAGAGCCAACAAATGGTTTTGTTAACGAGACCTAAATTTTTTGTAGTGAAATATGAATACATATATTGAGGTGGTATCCATCTCGAGAAGAAATTCAAGATTGGTTGATTGCGAAGGAAGATGTGTTTTCTCAATAGGAAACTTAAGGTATGAATACCAATGTGAAGCGATGGAAGGACATATATCTCTACACTAATATACATGAAATTTTCTTTGTTGAAATTCCCTATCTATTGTATGAATGGTTGAATAGAAAGACTACTACTAATACTACTTTGAGGCCACAAAAACCATTGGTTGAGGATTAGTTCATGATTGATAGGTTCAATACATAGGATAAAAAGTGGGCTCAAGCCATTGATTTCTGGTTTTCTCGGGTGAAGGAAGGGTAAATAATTGATATTGTTGTTGAGTACACTGATTCTTTTAGTGAGGCTGAAAGAAAATTCACAGAAGGTCCTAGGAAAATTTTATTGGAAGAAATCCCACTCTGGATAAAGATGTTCTTCATGGAGAAGGGACTGATGTGCATGGAGCCCAATAATATGACTGAGTAGACTCCACTAGCGCTAGGAGGGGATGAAAATACAAGGGAAAAGTGAGACAGGAGATGGATCCACTAAGAAGGATCCAAAAGTTGTTAAAATGTGTTGAGGAGTAGGATGGAACCAGAAGAGAAGAGGAGAGAGAGAGAGTCGAAAGATATGCAAGAAGAGGTAAGTCAAGGAGGAGAGTGAAACAAAGAAGCAAAAGCAAGATAACAAGGGGTGCCTGATGAGGGGTCAAGATAAATATTAATAGGAAGGAGATTACACCAGGAGGAAGTGTGCGAGAGTGTTTTATGCCAAAGAGGTGAAAAAATTAGGATAAGTTGGCGAAGAGGCGTGAAATTTAGAGTAGGGTATGTAGTGGAGATAATGGTAGTAGCGGTAGTAGGGGATAAAAATATGAATTTTAAACCCCTTGTCTCTTGTAGAGTGTCACAACTTCAAAGGAAGATGAGACACAGAGGTAGGAGAGGAATATGAAGGACCACCGACTAGAGGGGAAGAAGAGTTAGAAATAGTGGATGGTATTACGTAGTTGCAAGTAGGAAACTCTCCAGGTTCCCTCACGAGAAATGTTAGAAGAAGATGGAGTTACCCCCCTTTGAACCACCCCCCTTGTGCATTTGTAAACCAAAAGAAAGAGTAGTAGATTGTGAAGTGAATGGACTAGAACAAAGAGTAGGAGAATAAAGAATAAAAGTGATGAGTGAAGAAAAATAAGAAGTCAGTGCTACTTCGCTAAGAAGAGTATCCATACCAACATCCCTGACACCCAACAACCATCTCGAAGGAAATAGTTCGAGATTGAGGATGGTGAATCAAGATAGTACCCTAAGGTTGTCGTGTTCCATGGGATGGGTAGAGATGATGCAGAGAAACATTGGTTCATATGTGAGGTGATATGGTCATTAAAGAGGATCACAGATGAGGCATTGAAGAATGTGCAGTTGGAGACCACATTCAGAGACCAATCCCTGATGTGGTACATGAAGTGAAAGGCCACTACACAGGTGGGACAAACAATGTCCCTAATAGAGATCAAGAGAGATCTGATTAAGGAATTCCAGAAACCTAAGTCAAACTCTAAATGCATTACCAAGAGTAAGGAGATTAATAAGAAACCAGGGGAAACCATGTGGGATTATGATCAATGATTCAAAATTTTGTTAGATAGGCTAACATTCCATATCCAAAACATGCAACATAGAGAATGGTTCATTGTGGGGTTGTTTTCCCATATTCTAGTCTCACTTACCCAACAAAAGGTGACTACTCAAGCAGAATTAGTGGAGATTGTGATGCGCCTGGAAGCTACACTAGGAAGAGGAGAGACATTGGCAAGTTTGGTGCAGGTACAGTCTTAGCTAGCCAACTTGACGATGCAATTGCAATATATGGAAAAGGAAAAATTCATGTGCGATCACGTATGGTACACAATGTGTAGGTCGAAGGGGCACTGTAGAGATGAATTTCCTACACTTGCAAACTATATGGCCACAAGTGCGCCAAATCCATTTCCAACTAGACCTCGAATAGAGTGGAGTGAAATTTGCAGGAAGTGAGACCATATGCCACCCCACTACCCAACACTAGAGAAATATTAGAAGATGCATCATGCTCGATTCTGTGAATTCTACAAGTCCATGGGACATGATGTGAACAACCATTGGTCACTCAAGTTGATGCAATACCATACACATGATGTATTCAGGTTTCAAGAGGAATAAAAGGGTGGAAACCGTGTTGGTGTTGAGAGAGGTGGGTATCAAGGAGGTCCCAGAGGTGAATATGGATACAATCAGGGATGAGGATATGGGGGAGGTGGAGGTATACCCCCCATGTGTTTTAACTGTGGTGAGATATGACATGTACCGATAGCTTTTACCAAACTATGTGCTCTTTGTGGGTACTGCTACAACCCCGAGCACATTACATACAATTGTACCAATTTGTTGAAGAAGTGGGAAGAGAAAAAGGCACATTGCAACATGGTGATTACAAAGCCAAATGGGAATCTAAAAAAGGATGATGAATTTGATATGCGGGTGATTTGAGAATCCTGAAATATTGATTCTAATGTTGGAGGGGAAGATAATAAAGGCAATGAAACCCCCTCCTAAGTTTGATGGTGTGCAACAGAAGAAATTTGTACACGATGTGAAGAGGGCCATAGAGCAAGAAAGTGTGCAAGAGGAGATGCATTGCATGACAAAAGGGTTGATTAAAGAGGCTCAGATCCATGAGGAAGTAAAATAAGTAATATAGATATCACTGGAAGAGGCTCGCACCCACGAAGAATTGAAGTATGCCACGCAGAAGTCTTTGGAGGAATCTCATGTGTGGGGGGGAATACATAACATTACATAGAGGTCACTAGAAGAAGTGAGTATACAGGAGGACTTGTGACTCGTCAAACAAAGGGGAACAGAGGAACATATACATGAAGATATGAAATGCACAGTGCAAGAAGAAGCACAGTGCAACTTGGGTCGAGAAACAGAGACTGAGGACCAAGTAAGTAACTTCCTACGTTGTTGTTTAATACTGTTAAGAAATCTTGATGTTGCATGAAATTTGACACATATGTTAGAAAACTGCATGGGAGAAGAAGTGACGGATAGAGCTATATCATCACCCCTACCAAAAAGGGATGTGTGTTAGGTCAGTAAGAAGAAGTGCATGAGAAGGGAGTTAAATATGATAGTTGAACTTAGAAAATATGAGATGGATGGGGTCATGTTAGGTTCTAACGTGAAAATATTGTCGAAGAAGTCATGGGAATTAATGGGTAAACAAAAATTGGCTTGGTCACCCATTCAGATGTGGTTGGAAAATCAGTACATAATCTACCCTATAGGACGATTGGAGCAAGACAAAGTGAACAAAGAGGGGGAAAAGATTAAGGATGATTTTGAAGTGATAGATATCATCGATCATTATGATCCATACCCTGCCCTACTTGGAATTGATTTGACCTTTGACAACAATATTGTGTTTAATTTGAAGAAGTGACAAATGTAGTTTGAGACAAACACCTTGCACGTGATCATGCCTTTGGATCCTACTGAAGGGGACACATACAATGAGATGGTAGATGAGGATGCACAAAGATTTTTTATTGAAAATATCTACAAGAACATAAGGTGTAAGGAATATTATGTCAATCCCAGAGTGGATGGGGAATGGATTTGGAGGAGCATGAAGTCATATGATACTAATTCAGAAGACACCGTGGAGAGGTGGAAGAAAAATTTGTATGTGGTCTGAAATATGTGCAAGAATCACTCAAGAAGTATGCTGGATTGGCTTTGAGATCTATGATGCCTCATGATTCGGTGGTATAGGGATGGAAGAATAATTCTTAGTGTGGATATAGAATACCATTCCAGAACATAGAAGGGATCATGCCATGGATTTCATAGTACGAGGAACACCTGCATGTTGCTGGGAAACACATTGTGTGAACATACAAGATTGGGTGCAAGTGTCAGAGTTGATAAAAGTCAGATTTGTGCCCATCTTTGAATTCGAATTGGCTAATTCATACAAGGGCACTGAAGATCATCAGGAGCACATTTGCTACTAATAAAAGATTTGTAATACCAAGAATATTCATCTCTCACAATGGGTCCATCGGTTTGTTCATAGCATGGATATGGTTCCAATGAGATGGTATATTCAATAGGAACTCTATAGGAAAATGATAGATTGGGTTCATGTCAGTGCACAATTGTTTTCAACATTCTGCCTCACAGCAGAAGGTCCGACTCAAAGGTAGGCACTCCTTTGGATCAAGAACTTTATCGTTCACCATCAATTGAAGGATTCCATACCAAAGGTGGTATGCTCATACCATCATCTAGTGGAAAAATTGAAATAGGTCATCCATTTTTGTTAGATCGAAGTTTATGATATTGACGATGATGACCCCCAAGGAATACAGATCAAATAATCTGAGGGAAAGAACATGCTAGAGGGAAAATGATGAAGATGGATACATAGGACAATGGTCATCTGATTAAGACAAAGAAACATAATATCATGAGTGAAGAAGAACCCAAAATGGATATCATTGGAGACTATTGGGACAAGGAGACTGTCACCCAGGTTGTCAATCTACTCAAAGAATACAAGGAATTATTTCCCCAAATATTCTCATAAGAATATTTGGATCCCTGGTGGATGTGAAAATTCATCTCAATCCAAATTCCAAGCTGATCAAACAAAGGACTTGCTAATTATATCCAAACTATAAGGAAAAGGTACACAATAAGTTGGATCAGGTGTTATATGTTGGAATCATTGTTCCTATAGAATATTTGAATTGGATTAGTCATGTGGTGGTACAACCAAATAAAATAGGTGACATTCAAATCTATGTAGACCTTCAGAGCCTTAATGCAACCTATGTGCATGATTTGTTCCCTAATCCTTTCACCGATGAGGTTATGGAGAATGCTTGAGGATGAGATCCCTACTCTTTTACAAATGGATTTTTGGGATATCATCAAGTTCGTATCATTGAGTAATATCAAGATTAAACCACCTTTGTAACGGAGTCAAATTCCTTTTCTTATACCATGATTCCATTTGGACTGAAAAATGCACCTGAATTTTTTTCCAGGATAGTGGTCGCAACCTTCAAGGAATTTATCGACGAGTTCCTTGAAGTTTATTTGGATGAATAGACATTGTTTAGTTTTCTCAAGGAGAACATTCAAGTCCTTTTATTGATGTTGGATCAATTTTGTCAGCTCCATATTTCTCTAAATTTGAAGAAGTGCATTTTTTGTACGCCTTTTGGAACATTACTAGCGCATGTAGTTTACAAGGATGGATTGTTAGTCGACCAAGATAATATTTTCTCCATACTGGATATGGTGGCCCTCACTTTGGTTCATGAGTTGTGTGCCACATTAGTTCATACCGTATATTACCGGTGGTTCATTCATAGCTATGAAAAAATGGTATCCCCTTTGGAGAAGCTATTCCACAAAGATACTAAGTACATATGGACATAGGAATATCGGGAAGCCTTGGACACTCTGATGGAGAAACTAGTCACTATGTCAATTCTAGTTTTCCCGATTGGTCTAATATCTTTCATGTTCATGTAGATGATTTTTCCATTACATTGTGAGTAGTTCTTTCATAGCCAGGAAAATGGAATATTGACCACCCTGTCTATTTTTCTAGTCGCAATATGTCTGAGGCCAAAAATAATTATACAATAATCAAGCACGAGGGCCTTGCCATGGTATATTCCTTACAAAAGTTTCACCATTATTTCTTGGGGAACCCTTTTAAATTATTCACTGAACATTCCACACTCAAGTATTTGGTCAACAAGCCAATGTTGGGAGGGAGAATTATATGTCGTTGATTGCTTCTCTTTCAAGAATTCGATTTTGAAGTAGTTGTCAAGCCTAGGAAATATAATGTTGGACCATATCATATGTTGTGGATAGAGTTTGGAGAATATAGTTGAAGTCTCGATGATAAAATCCCAGATGCACAAATCTTCCATATCAAAGTAGTTCCCGGTCAATTGGTTGAGATCGTTGAATTCCTTACCTCGGGATAGGCTCCAACGAGGTATACTTCAGCCCAACGTTGTCAGTTGGTGACCCATAGTGTCGATAATTAGTTGATCACTGGGAAATTGTATAAGTTGGGAGTTGATGGAATATTGTGCAGGTGTTCCTTACAACATGAATGGAACCCCATTTTGTATGAACCACATGAGGGAATTTCAAAAGGGAACAATGTTGGTAAGGCCAGTGTGCGAAAGTTTTTGTGCATAGGGATTTGATGTCTCTCACTCTTCACCGATGCCAAGGAATATTGTAAATTTTGTGATGTATGTCAACAAATTGGTAAGCCTTGTCGAAGAGATGATCTCCCACTATTTCTATTTAAAACATTAGAACCATTTGAGAAGTGGGAAATTGATTTTTTGGGCCCAATAAATCCTCCTAAGCATTATATGGGTGCATGTTATATTATTACTTCCATGTCGGTTAAGGATTGTGCAGTAGAAACAATGACACAATTCATTTTTTAGAGTATAATTAGCAAGTTCGAGTGTCTAAAGGTTCTTATAATCGAACAAGTTTCACATTTCTAAAAGAGACCATTAGGGAACTCACTCATGATTTCATGATCCACCAACAAAATAGAACTCCCTATCATCCTCAATATATTGGTACAGTTGAAGCGTTCAATAAGATTTTAGAACATGCTTTAACTAAAGTTTGTAATGTGCAGTGTGACAACTGGGATCAATGGATCCCTACAATGTTATGGGATTATCGAACAACCTACAAATGATTGATGAGGCACACCCCATTTAGATTGGTTTACAACAAATAAGCAGTCATGTCGCTCAATTTAATTATTCCCAACCTATGGATTTCTATAGCTACTCACATGATAGATGAACAATCACTTCAACACAAGTTAGATGAACTCATGGAGCTAGAAGAGGATCGTCTGGTGGAAATATTCATACAAGTGGTAAAAAAGTAGAGACATAAGGCATGGCATGATCACAACATTCACCATGGGATGAGCTACCTGGTGCTACATTACATTGAAAGGTCAATCAATCTGGTTCAACTAGATCACACACAACCCTGGCATGTAATAAGTTATGACACCACATTCCAAAAGGCACTTCACCAGTATGGAGGATCCAAACCATTATGTGCTTTCATGTGGGACTTTTCCATGGATATTTCATTATTCTCTAGTCGTTCCCATTGGTCTGCTCCATAATCGTTATCCACTCTCTATATATATATATCTATTTTCATCCAACCATCCATCAGAGATATCCTCCATGTCCCATGTTCTCTCTTCCTTTCTCGTCGCTCATCCACCTATTCTTTTTTCGTTTCCTCGCATCCCTCCATATCCACTAATGTTACCATTTCCCATTCAAGGTTCCCCTTCATGTATCAGTTTTATATACTTTCTGGGGCATGTAATTCCCACTCCAATCAAGCATCCCTCAATCCCACATTCTAGTTCTCATGAAGGTTGGTAATTCAAATTCAACTACTAGGTCGAGGCCCCACCCTCTTATTCTCTAGCAAGATGCAACCTACTAACACATAGTTCCTTGAACTATGCTACGAAGTTATGACATTATCCCAACTCTCTAATCCTGAAGTTGGTATGCATGTTTCCATGGATAATCACCTTTGTTGAAGTGAATAGACCAAGGTTGTGGATTATCCCCTCCATCGGGCTAGGAGGTCCCTGTATTCCTTCCTCTACTTTTGTATCAACGAGACATGAGGATGAAAATGGTATCTCCTGATGGATATGTTCCTTGAGATATACTTCTCGTAAGTCAATGAGTAACTAGGCCAAGTTCTAGTTGTATCACTTAGTTTAGTTAGGGGGGAATTTCTAGATGATGTGTCTCAAAAATATCTCCCACTCACCACTACTGAAACCATCGAAGAGAGGGAGTTTGAGAATCTGGCCAAATAAATACCAAATAAATCATTTACCTTGAGGACTATAGGGCTCATTCCAAGGCCTATGTTTGGCTACAACTATAGACTAGACATGTGATTTTCTCTTACTTAACCCTGATTGTAACCATATCTTGGTTTTATGCTCTTGTTCTACAATGATGATGATTTCCTCTTACTCAATTCCTACATTGATCACTTCATGAAGCACTTGGCTAGAGGATGAGCCAAATAATAGTAGTGGGGACATGTTGGCAACCAATTTTTTGGGTAAATATCGCACACGCGCACAAATGAATTTGTATGATCCTATTCCAATTTTTTGCACACTCAAGCAATTGCATGGTGGGTGACAGGAGGAACAGACACCAAATAAATTTTTACTTTAAAGTGCACCAATTCAGTTTCTTTTGATGTGCATCGATCCAATTTTTGTGACACGTGTTAGAGATTAAGAAGACATCACATGCACACCAAAATCAAGAAAAGAATCTTCTATAAATCTTCCCAAATGATTACTACAATCAACCCAAGAGATCATCGAGCAGTAAGGAGATGAGGTGGAAATGTTGTTAAGATTTCCACGATTCCAAAGAGGCTACGTTGAATGCATGCGGGTGACAGAAGCATGCATGACTAGTATTCATAGGAGTGAGTGGGGAAGAACTAAAAGTGACAAATAGCCAAAGCAAAGAAGGATATAAAAGGGATCAACAATGACAAAAAAATGTTTTTGTTAGTCATGTCAGTTATCCTACTAGCTAGCCAGTGTTAGTCATTATCCATGTCCTTAAGCTCACTCTGAGCCTATGTTTTGTAGTGTCTCTGGGTTTGAGTATGGGTCTGTAAGATCTGCAGAGTCTGAAATAAAATGCATGGCACTTTGTAATGTATTATTGGGAAAATGTATAAGAGAGAAAGGCTATGTTTCTTTCAATTGATGAGTTTCTTAATGTATGTATGTGAATGGTTGACTAAACATAATAAATATACAATGATTCTCATCTTATGATGTTTTGATCATGTGTCAAATGACTGTGTGTTCTAGTGTTACCAATTATTAGTATTTATGTAGTTTGCAATGAATTGTATGAATGTCAACCTGGATGGATTCTTGTATAAGTATCCCTTCATTATCGACACAATACCAGATGGTCTCTTTGATTCTCAAGGCATCTCAGGTGAGACATTCTTCAATCTTTGGTTGAGTATTGATATTCAGATGCCTTTGGGTTTCTATTGGTCAACTCTAGACGAACCATGGGTATCAACCCCCCAATGTTAAGAAGGATGAGCGCAAGCATGGTAGAAAATCCAACAAAGAGCTTGTGTGGTGGTACAAGGCTTCATTAATGGACTATGATCCCTAGAATATTAATTTAGGGCCCACGTCCCATACTTTTCTCCTTTTACTATAGTTAAAGGCCTTGATACCCATCCCTAGTGCGCGAAACCTCTTAATGATGCACATGTCTCACCAAGAGGCCAAAGATCTTTTTTAGAATGGAATTTTTTGGTGGCTTGAAAAATTGTTCTAGGACCAGATCCCTAGAAGCTTCATTTAGGCCCAAAGGCCCTTAATTTCCTCCCTTGACTATAGTCAAGTCCCTGAGAACCATCCCTTATCCACAAAATATCCAAATGGTACCCATATCCCACTTAGAGGCCAAAGTTCCCCTCTATAGGGACTATGTGGTGGTTTGAGGCGTAGTTTATCTCTCATTATTCTTAAGTGATTAAGGACCATATAAATTACCTCCCCCAATAACGTTCAAGAAACTTAGACCCATCCCTAATGCACAAAAATTTATAATGATGACCGTGTCCAATTCATAGGCCAAATAACATCTTTATAATGCTTGTATTATAATTCAAGGCCTTTATCATGGCCCATTAGACCAAAAAGATTCATTTAATTGATATGGCCCTATATTTTCTCCCTAAACCCATTTCTAGTGCATTGAATTTCCTAATGGAAGCTATATGTCACTCAAAGAATAATGATCCCCTATAGAGGGATAATTTTTTTATTTGAGGCCTTGCTTATAGTTGTTGAGTCTTAGAATTTTTATCCATACCTTAAGGCTTTTATTTTCCTCCCTCAACCATATTCAACGTGTACCATCCTTGGTAGTTATTTAACCTTATATTGGTACCTATATGTCACTTGGGGAAGAAGGATCACCTCTTTAGGGAATGCATTGTGTCTTTGGGTAATTTTCATGGCCCATGAGCGCAAAAAGATCCATTTATGACCTAAGGTCATTATTTTCCTCATTCAACCACAATCATGACCCAAATACCCATCCTTCGAGCATAGAAACTCCTAATAGGGTCAATATCCCAATTGAATACTAAAGATAGCCTTTATAGGGCTTGTGTGCTTATTTGATAGCTTGTTCATGGACTATAGAGTCTTCATTTAGAGTCTAAGTCCCTTGTTTTCCTCCCCTTTATAATGGTTAAGTCTCAAAGACCCATCCTTTGTGTCTAAAACCTTCTAAGGGTACCCATATTTTTTTGGAGGTCAAATATCTTGTTCAAATGGTCTATGTGGTTATTTGAATTCTCTTTCATGCCTTATAGCCAAAATAATTTTCACTGTGGTATTAAGGCCTTTAATTTCCTCCTTAAACCATAGCCAAGACCCTAAAACCCATCCCTAAAGCACAAAACTTGCTAATGGTGCTCCTATCCTAGTTAGGAGACCAACGATCCCCTTTAAGGGTCGATGTGGTGGTTCAAGTAATTGTTCCTAGCCGTGTGAACCTTAGAAGTTTCATTCAGGGTCTAAGGCCTTTATTTTCTTTGCTAGACCATGGTCAAGGCCCAAGATCTATACCTAGTATGTAAAACCTTCTAATGGTGTCCATATTCCACTCAAATGCTATTGATTCCCTCTTTAGGACTTGTGTGGTGGTTCATAGCCTCATTACGGAGTAAAACGGTTTCAGAGAAACATCTTTAGGTGAGTAATATAATTATTAAATGTGATTTTTAAATTAAAAAATGGCTACATAAAAAATTACAGCCTTCACAAGTGTTTCCTACTTGTCAAATGATTATTTTTATATTCTTTTTAAAAATTGTGTGTATGAAAAACATCAAAATTTTATAACAACAAAATTATATATTTCTTTAAGATCTTTACAATACTCCAAAGAGTGTCAAATTGGGTCTCCAAGCATTAAATTGTGACAAAATTACAAAAAATTGGTTTCTTGTTAAAGATTCATATTTCTAATTTTTTAAAAATTAAAAAATAGATATACACTATTGATGAAAGTTCAAAACAACAAAGTAGTAAATCTCTATAAGATATTTCCAATAATGCACTAAGTGCAATAAATGGATGTCAAGGTAAAACACTATGATAAAATTACCTAAATCTTGATGATACAATTTAGAGGTGCTAATTTGCTATGTAATCTATTTTTTTAATATATGTTTTTTTAAATTATTATCCTGCATCCTCCATCCTCCATGGTAATTTAAAAAACACTAAGACTAGTTTAAATAATACATGCACATTTTTAAAACATGTTCATGCTTTTTTAAATTATTATGCTGCATCCTCCATCCTCCATGGTAATTTAAAAGACACTGAGACTAGTTTAAAAGGAATGTGTGTGTTTGCATTCATGGATTCCTCCTTACATCATTTTTAACCATAACTTCATGTGAGAGCATTCACATTGTGCTCGCTTCTATATGGATAGATGTAGAGTCTTTTTTTGTATGTTTTAAATAGATTTTATTATGGAATTCTTAATTGCCACATTTTCAATCATAACTTCTTTTTGTTTTTTCAGAAAAGAAAATTTCTTATATTAGTAAATATAATGAAGTTGTTTCCAACTTATAATACATCTGGTACAAACTTGTCTCCAACTCATGATTGTTTTCAAACAATAAAAATAAAACTATTACTTAATTAGCCATATATATTTTTCACCTTTATTTTCAATCATAACTTTATGTAAAAGTATTCAGAGTATGTTTATTTTCATATGAAATGTAGAATCTTTATTTGTATATGTGTAAGAAAAGATGTGTTAGAAAAATTAACCTTTTAAAATTGATTTCTCTTTATCACGAAAAAACCAAACACATATTTAATAAACCAAATTAATTTAAATAAATATTAATAAAATATTTCATCATTGTGTCATTTTAATTATAATATTATTTATTACATTATTTTAAATCCTTTTATTTTTACAACTATCCTATTTAAAACATTTCAGCTATAAACTTACCAATTTCTAAAATGCGTAGAAAGGATAATGTGCTTATTTGAATATATGTATGCAAGGGAAACTTATGACATCAAAATGGATTGCAAGAGATTTTCAAGGAAATGCCCCTTGGATATTTCTTGAAGATTCTTCGTAAAAGACACGTTGATAAAATATCTGAACTTTGTGTCATACATGATTTGTGCTTCACGTGATTTGAGACGCTTAGGAATAGGTTTTTAATTCCTTATCTTGGAATGTTAGAAGAACGAGAATGTGTGGAATAATCAATTTGGATTTTGATTCATTAATATAGTATTTTTAGCATTTTATTTATTAGTTTGAAACAATTCTAGGTATTTTTATTTAAAAGGGTTTGGATTTTGACTTATTAATATAGTATTAGGTTGATAATTCAAAACATTTTCATTAGAAAGGGTCAATGGAATTAAAACAATTTTTATTAAAAAAATCAATGAAATTATAATAATAAAGAATAAATTATTAAATTATTTTATTTTATAGAATACATGGTTAAATAATTGTGAAATTTCCTTAAATATTTGTAATTTTTTATTATATATAAAAATAGGTTAAGATGAATAATTACATTTATAAAAATTAAATACATTTAAAAAAATTATAATAATTATAACAGTGTGATAATTTTTATTATATGAAAATAATATGCGATATGTTATAAAATTAAAAATATACTAATAATAAATTTAATGTGAAATAAATAAATATAATTTAGAAAAGATAGATCAAATATAAAAGAATTTTATAAACTATAATCTCAAAATTAAAGGAACCTTTTAGAAACAAGCCTCTCCCTCATTCAGAGCATGGGTATGACTAGATATCTAATGTATAAGGACAAGTTAAACAACATGAAAGATAAGAGGCTTCCTAAAATTGCTTCACAATAGAGTCAAGAGAGGATGGCATAAAGATGCCCTATCTTGGCTAAACTATTGGGGAATCATGGAAGACACCATTTTGCAAAATAAAGATAATATTAAAAAAAGGTCAAATCAAAATTTAAGGAGAAAATGTGGTGTGATAAAAAGTTAGAGGAAAAAATAAAATTAAGGTATTATAAGGATGTAATCAACCCTAATTTAGAAGATCAAAATTATCTATATGTGTAAAGAAAAAAATAAGCATTGCTAAGATAAGAACAAATTCTCATGAGTTCCATAGTGAAGCTAGGCATTGGTCAATTCCTAAAAAGCCATGGAATGAAAGAGCGTGTCACCTTTGTGACACTAAGAAGGTTGAAGATGAAAAGAACTTTCTCTTAGATTATAGAGCCTATACCCATATTAGTTCTCATTTTCAAAATATTTGTCACACTACCAACCTTCCTAATCTCTTAACTCAACAAAAGTATGGTGATCTTGGAAAGCTTCTCTTAATGCTTAACAAAATTCTAAAGAATCACAAGTAATCATTTACCCTCTTAAGATCTGATAGACCAATTATGTCTTAGTGGAAGTTAATGATCATCATCAATATAATAATATAAAAAAATAAAAATAAAAACACATAAAAAAAACAAAACAAAAATAAATGAAAAAATTGGCTAGATTTTATTTGATATCATTTTTAACTATTTACCCTCTTAAAATCTGATAGAACAATTATATCTTAGTGAAAATTAATGATCATCATCAATATAATAATATAAAAAAAATAAAAAATAAAACACATTAAAAAAACAAAATAAAAATAAATGAAAAAATTAACTAAATTTTATTTAATATCATTTTTAACTATTGTACAATAACCATATATTAAAAAAATGTAAACACATATATTTTTTTCTTTTAAAAAAGATTTACAACATTTGATCCTCCAAGCTTATCTATGAGATGGAAGCCTTTCCATAAATCATAATTTGTCCAAACTAGATACCAAGTTCAAGTGGTCTAAATCACATGTATTTTAGCTGGACGTGAAGGCCAAGAATATTATATTAAACATTTTAAAAGTTTTAAAAATATTAAGAATATTAAATGTTTTCGGATGGTTTGGGTTAATTTAAAATTTTGATTTATTTTTTGAGTATTTGGATTAGTTTAAAATGGGATAAAACTTTGAAATATGGTTTTGAAATACATGAAACTTTAATTTATAAGAATAATTGAATTTAGATCCATTTTTTTGGCTTAAAAAATAAAACTCAAAAAATAAAATTACTCGTGAATTAATCTACTCAATCACCGGTTACCAATTATGAATTATTCATTTAGAAAAAATTAAAATATTTCAATTCTACAAAGTAGATTGCTCCCAAATTAGCCTACTTCATTACCGATTATCCATCTAAAAAAGATTATTTCGACAAAAAGGATTAAGGATTAGTATAAAACGAATTTAAAAAAAATAATTAAAAAAAATTAAAAATATCCAAATTGTAATCTGTTTAAACCACGCTCTTCCGTTTTAGACATTAACAAACTAATTTAATTTTGAATAGGCAGAAATACGATTGAAAACGCATCATATATCCGTGTCCCTCAATAAATCCTAATCCTCTGAAAATGAGTCGTCAACTCGTGGCATTTTTATTTCTAAGATCGCAACCGGATTCTAGTTTATCTCAAATTCCTGTGTTGTCCCTGGACACCATGGACACCATGAATTGTGTTGTCCCTGGACACCATGAATTCCTGAAAGTTAATTAAATAGAAGAGCGGCCAAATTCTCGAGAGTTAATTAAATAGAAGAGCGATAAAGTAGATTTTGTATTAAAAAGTTAAGGACGTTGTCTAGACATTTCATTTTTTTTATTTTTATTTTTTGAACTTTTTCATTAAATTTTTGTAAAATAGATGTTGAAATGATCATTTTCTATTATTTAAATTATATTTTTGAATATAAAAATTTATTCAGATTTAATTATACACTAGAATTATATAGACTTATAGACTTAACTATAGATTCAATTATATAGATTCAAATCTAGAATTTCAACAAATTTTTTTAACAGATCAAAAAAAATTGATCTAAAAATATAAAAATTAAAATTAAAAAAAATAAAACATTTAAACTACTAAAAATTAAATTCATTTTATATTTCTTTTCCACAGACTTTCAAAAATCCTCAGATTGAGTCAAATGTGGGGTAGGAAGGAGTTCCCTCTTACTCAAACTCCAAAACATTACAATTCAAGGAATTTTTGTCTAATTATGTTTAAGAATCACTTAAATTCCACTGTTACGTCAATGAATCTTTTTGGGAACAAATCTTCAACTAATTAATTTTTTTTAGTGATATTTATATTTTTAGATCAAAGGTCGGATTTTAGATTTATCTCTAAAATCATATAAAATCATAAATTTATATGAGTTAATTAAATGTTGTATTAGGTGCAAAATTTAAGATTTATCTCTAAAATCTTATAAAATCATAAATTTATGTGAGTTAATCAAATGTTGTATTAGATGTTAAATTCATGTTATAACTAGCACAATCACATAATTGTAGTTGATCAATATGGAAGGATAACAGTATCTAATTTGCATGGAATTTTTTGTTGTTTAAAATCTATTTATGCATTCATAAATGGATTAAGTATGTGAAAAACCCATAAAGCCACCTAGTAAACCTCACTTATCATAAATACTGAAAGCGCGGAAAATTTAACAGAGATTATCCAAGGCAATAAATAGTTTAAATTTAACTCAATGCCTAATGGCTAAGAACATGTGTTTCCTCTTAAGAGGTAGCAAGTTCAAATCCAGAGGGGGGTAGGGTATGTATACCTCCGTAGACTTTACCAGTCAAATAATTGGGCGGAGGGGGGTCCCTTGTCCCACAAACAAGAAGGTCTCATACACCAATTTGGAATTTAAGAATAAAAATTCAAAAAATAAAACATTTAAACTACTAAAAATTAAATTCATTTTATATTTCTTTTCCAAAATTGTAATTAAGTCAGCTATCTAAAAATTTAAGAATAAAAATTCAAAAAATAAAACATTTAAACTACTAAAAATTAAATTCATTTTATATTTCTTTTCCACTCATCTAAACACAGACTTTCAAAAATCCTCAGATTGAGTGAATGTGGGGTAGGAAGGAGTTCCCTCTTACTCAAACTCCAAAACATTACAATTCATGGATTTTTTGTGTAAATATGTTTAAGAATCACTTAAATTCCACTGTTACGTCAATGAATCTTTTTGGTAACAAAACTTCAACTAATTAATTTTTTTAGTGATATTTATATTTTTGGTCGGATTCTAGATTTATCTCTAAAATCTTATAAAATCATAAATTTATATGAGTTAATTAAATGTTGTATTAGATGTAAAATTCAAGATTTATCTCTAAAATCCTATAAAATCATAAATTTATGTGAGTTAATCAAATGTTGTATTAGATGTTAAATTTATGTTATGACTAGAACAACCACATGATTGTAGTTGATCAATATAGAAGGATAACAGTAGATCAATTTGCACAGAAATTTTTGTTGTTTAAAATCTGTTTTTGCATTCATAAATGGATTAAGTATGTGAAAAACCCATAGAGACACCTAGTAAGCCTCACTTACCATAAATATTGAAAGCGCAGAGCACCAGAAAACCTGTAAAATTTAACAGAGATTATCCAAGGAAATAAATACTTTAAATTTAACTCAATGCCTACTCGCTAAGAACATGTGTTTCCTCTTAAGAGGTCACAAGTTCATCTCCAGAGAGGGGTAGGGTATCTATACCTCCATAGGATTTATCAATCAAATCGTTGGGCGGAGGGGGGTCCCTTGACTTGGAAATAATGGAGTAAGCACCAGTTGTAAGCACCAGTTATAAGCTTCAGTTGTGAGAGTCAGTTGTAGGCGTGTTAAGAGTCAGTTCTTAGTTAAGAATCTAGTTGTCTTTGGTTTGCATGTAACCGACTCGGTAGAGTCTTTTCCTATATAAAGATGTAATCCGTCTTCATTGAATAATACAGAAGTGAACATAGCCTCACTGTGTTGTTTGTTTTGCATATTTTATCTTGGTATTAGAGCAATAAATAATCTGAGATCTTGATTTGAAGATTTTTCTACATAATGACTTGAATGTGTTCTAGGTTTATTCCTAGCCTCATCACTTTTCTTCTTATGACAGTCTTTAACCATATGTCCAGGTCGACCACAATAAAAACAACTCTTAGACTCATTCCTGTCAGATTGCATACCTTGATTTGGAGATTGTCTTCTCTGCCATGAACTGCCTCTCTACCATGAACTGCCTCCTTTGCCTCTTACTCATGATCTCCCTCTTGCAGATCTATTATTTGACCACAGTGCCAAATATTTACTCTGAGGCTTTAGATTCTCGCGCCTCTCTTCCTCTTGCAGCAAAATACCTGTCAGTTCTTCAAACGTAGGAGGTTTCTCCCTTGCTGCGAGACCTATTATGAACATATGATAATCTTCTAGCATACCATTTAAGGTAATAGTCACTAAATCAATGTTGGAAACAGTTTCCCCTATATTTACTAGCTTGTCTTTCACCTCTTTAATACGACCAAAAAATGAACTAACAGATTCATTTCCATCCATCTTAATGTCCAACAATTTAGTTGTCAGAAACAAAATGTGATTTGTGTTGCTAGTTTCATACAATGCTTTAAGCGCTGTCCATGTTGCAGCAGAAGTTGTAGTGTCTCTAATATGTGGAATTATGCTATCTTTAACTGACATGAGCAACAATACCTTTGCCTTGTTTTCGTGCTTCTCCCAGTCTTGGATCTGTGTTGTTGTCGCACCTACAACAACATCAGGTTTCAGTTCAATTCCCTTCGCAATGTTCCAGACACCATAGCCTTCCATGAGCGTATGCATCTTGAATTTCTAGTTAATGAAATTCGATCCATCTAACTTGTTGGCTTCGTTGAGGTAGGTCTCCACCAGAGGATTCGCCATCTCTGCAAGTTAGTCTCTGCAAGTGAATCACCAAGGATATGCAACTTTTGTCGCTTTGCCTTTGAATACCACCTATCCAACTGAATTTCAACTCTTAGCTTTCTTAAGAGAAAACCTTCAAAACCCTTAACACCACTCTATTATATAAAAATAATATATAAATTTCACATGCATAAACTTATAACTCCCTCTTCACCTTTTTATATAAAAGATATCCACTTTAAATAAAAAAAAATACTTATAACTCCCTCTTCACCATTTTATATAAAAGATATCCACTTTAAATTAAAAAAAAAATACTTATAACTCCCTCATATAACTCACTAATATAAACTCCACTCATGCATGCTTAATATATAAACTTTTGCATACTATAGAAAAAAATATCTTGCATACATACTATATAAAACTCAACTCATACAAGATCTAGGGCATGCACTTTTGAAATGAATACCAATTTCTCCACAAATTCATGCTGCCTCCACACGCACCAAAAACTTGCTCACCTCCACGCTCAAAACAAAAAAAAAAACTCACAATTTGTTTGATATGCAGAAAACTCACGGATCTGCTCACTCTCAGACTCTTCCACGCGATTTCAACTTCACGCTCTACCATACGATTTTACAAATGCAGCAAAAGGATTTTCATGCATGCACGATTTTCACCTCCACAATTTTTAACTCCACGCAACTGCTAACAGGTAACTCGGTCCTTCAATTCAGTGCAATGAATACCATAGACTGTCTACTAAAGCATACGGTCTGCTGAGATAACCCGTGGCCTCCTCTTCCATGCAACTTGAACCCACGCGACTCTTCACGGATTTAAAACTCAGGCAGTCCTCACAAAACTCACGCTATCCACGCCCTCTCCCCTGGCTCTGATATCAAGATAAAATATGTGAAAGAAACAAGAAGGTCTCATACACCATCAAAGCTTGCTGATCTTAATCAATTAATAATAGATGCAATACATTTTTTAGATTATAATAAATATATTAAATATAATGGAACTCAATAAATATATTAAATACATATTTAAACAACTCAATAAATATATTAAATTATATGTTTAACACATTTATACAAAAATCAACCAATTGTCTCTATGGTGATGGTTCAATGTATCGTGAATAAATGTATTAAAAAATTAATGATGCATTTAGTAATATATTAATAAAAGACAGAGTATTATATTAACAAAGATCGGTATTATATTAACATAGACCAGAATAATTAGGGTTAGGGTTTTGGTGGCATGCCTGGACAGTTTTTTTTTTTTTTTAAATGTGATGAAGCTAAATTGAAAACGTAATGCACAATACAATTGTGAGACAGTTCGTCAGATCTGGTGTAGGGATCACATACCTTATTATTCAGATCTGGTGTAGGGATAGCATGCCTTACTATTTTTTAAGGGGTGTGCAAAGAGACGTCGCCCAAGAAAAGCCGAGTTTAAGCACCAGCAGGGATCGCATGCCTTACTATTCTTTAACGGGTGTGCAAAGAGACGCTGTGGAAGAAAGGCCGAGTTTAAGCACCAGCTCGCAGTATTGGCAAGGGGAAAGGTTTACCTGGATCTTCATAGACACATTATTATATTAACAAAGACTAGTATTATATTAACAAAGACATGCACAATTAGAGTTAGGGTTTTGGTGGACAGATTTTTTTTAATGTGATGAATCTAAATTGAAACCTTGATCTTAAGGATCGCGAGTTTAAACACCAACTCGCGGTATTGGCAAGGGGAAAGGTTTACCTGGATCTTCATAGACACATTATTATATTAACAAAGACTAGTATTATATTAACAAAGACATGCATAATTAGAGTTAGGGTTTTGGTGGACAGATTTTTTTTAATGTGTTGAATCTAAATTGAAACCTTGATCTTAAGGATCGCGAGTTTAAACACCAACTCGCGGTATTGGCAAGGAGGAAAAGGTTTAACTGGATCTTCATCTATCTCCATCCAAACATATAAAAGTCTCTACAAATATCAAAATTAATTTAAAATGTAAAAACAAAAACAAACAGAAAGTAATATATTAACAACGAAACATAGAAAGTAATATATTAACAAAATACATATATTAATATATCTTATAAAACTAAACCAAACATTTGTTAACCAGTTTGCATCCCTCCCCTCCCCTAGGGTCTTTCTTTGATTAACTCCTTTATGATATACATGAAACAAAAACAAACAGAAACCACACATAGAAAGTAATATATTAACAAAAAGATATACATTAATATATCTTCATAAAACTAAACCAATTAATATATCTTCATAAAACTAAACCAAACATTTATTAACTAGTTTGCATCCCTCCTCTCCTCTAGGGTCGTTCTTTGATTAACTCTTTTATTATGCCTTCCTCCTAGTACAATCCTCGTTAGCTTGTGCAACCACAATAAATGAAACGCGTCCCTCTACTCTTCTCCGGTCTTGCTTTGATTCACTCCTTTATGATGCCTTCATCCAACTACAATTCTCGTTAGCTTGTGCAACCACATAAACATAAATGAAAAGGGAAGAAATGGACCATGATTGTTTACATAATCGTGAAAATGAGAAAATGGGAGAGTAGCGTAATATGAACAAATATTTTATTATCTTACAATATCAATATAATGGATTCTATTATATAGAATGTACATGTTATCAGATCTAACTTATTCTAAAAATAATTGGAGAGGTTGAGAGAATATCTCAACCACACACCAAACTAGGATCTCACCAATCCAACTCTCTAACAACCTCTTAAGAATAGGATCACACAACTCACTTAGAGATTAGCTCTACCTCTCAATACATTAGCAAACATATTAGATAAGTAGGAATTATATATTCCAACACTCTCCCTTAATGACTACTTATCTAAATATCTATGTGGTCATATCTTCATGTGCTTCCTCTTGTACCTGCATCTCATTATTGATGCCCACATAAAAGGAAATCCATCTCCCTGAATACATGGGTCATCAACCGTTGTAACCACCAGTTTTCTAGGAATCTTTTTCAACTACATGGTTCATTCAACCATTCTTCCTCATACATCTCCCTTCATCACATCATCATCAACCTAGGATTTTTCTGAGTTACCCATAACCATGCTCTGGTTTTCTGGGATTACCCTCAACTATGCATCCAGATTACTTGTAACCATGCTCTGGGCTTTCTCAAATTACCCTCAACCATACACCAAGTTTTCTCGGATTACTTGTAACCATGCTTTACATAATGGTTTTTAGATTACCACGAACTTTTCACATTAAAAAGTATACAATGACTCAGGTACATAACTTATACGAGGTACATACTTAAGTATTCTCTACGATACTTTAACACTTTTGTTGGGCTTGAAACACCCACAGAGATCACACAGAGAAACAAATAAATATGCATAGATCTGAAACACATATAGACACAGTGTTTACGTGGTAAAACCCTCAGAGTGAGGGAAACATCCACGGGACAATGGAAGAATCATTATATTAATGAACAGGAGATTACAACCAGCCATAGGCAACCAGCAGCCCAGGAGAGGGCTCAAAGCCCTTGCTCATCTAAATGAATCTGATGCACACATATTTAAACAACCTCTCCTTCATTTATACAAAACTGATTACATTAAATGCTGCCACTTTCTTTTGCTGATTAGTTTTAACTAAATTCAACAATAGAATATTGTTGAAACAATCATGAACCACCTTAACCTAAATTGGTTAATTGGTTGTCACATTCCAACAATCTCCACCTTGAAAATCAATTTACCTGATACCATGCCATTTTCCATTCATCACCTTCTCACAAGCTAAAGATAGGTGATACCATGCCATTGTCCATTCATCACCTTCTCGCAAGCTAAAGATAGGTGACGCTAGTGCTTCAAAACCGAAGCACCCATTTCACTACTCTGCCTGGATTTGTCATGTGACCACTGACAACTCCCTACAAGTGAAATATGTGATCTTCTCATCACAAACTTATACATTCTTCTAGCATACTATACATGAGACATATCCTCTTTCTTCCTTATAACTAGGACAAACTTGAAGAAAGATTACAAAAAATTAAAGAAGACATTTAACAGTCTCACAAAGGTTCTTACTGAATCTCATCAGTATCCTTCAAACATTTTTCTCGTCTCTATGTATCTCTATGCCCAAGATTTGTTTTACAGCTCCCAGATCCTTCATTTCACGTCCTGACCAACTGAGCCAAACCGCTGATCTTTAACCATGTTTGTGCTTGCAACAAGCATATCGTCAACAATCTAAACACCAAGATAGTGAATACCATAAACACAAATGGTTATTCCCACTTCTTGAAAAATCTCAGCTCACCATGAAGGAATCAACATCTTGTACAAACTTGCCTGAGCGCGCTCTTCAGGCCATACAATGAAAACTTTAGCTTGCAAACAACTCTTCTGTTGCGATCCTGAGCACCTTCAGTGCTCCATCTCGAACACTATGATCGGGACCTTCGCCAAAAAATAGACGAAGCTAGCCAAGTGAGTGTATCACCAACTCACCTTGAGGCTACCTTCAATGGAGTCCTATCTCCACCTTAACATGAACATCCCCTTGACCAAATCTGGCCAAGCCGACCAAATGAGCTTACACCGCTCACTTCGAGGCCTATTTCAATGGAGTTTCACCAAACCTTTAAATAGGCTCGATTACATGTAATCTCATGAGACAAATACCCTCCTATCACCTAGGCCTATGTCTAGACTTTACCGGTGATTCACCAGGGGTATGCATACCCCTTTCTAGGTCTTAGAGTTATATGCCCATTTACATATAATTATTTTTACAACTCCAAAATAAATGAAAATAATTCACTGTCACAGTGACTTTACCATCACTTCAATGCCATTTCACTGCTGGTTTCCGACACCTCTTTCTTTGCCATGCCATTACTGATACTTACAAATGCTATCAACACTCCAATATTCAGCACATGGGAAATTACCACTCCAATTTACTTGAAGTTGAAGTCATCCATAAATCACATAAGCATACTCATGTGAACTTACCCAATGAAAATCGACCCATCGGATCTATGCCTGTCACCGCTTCCATAACCCTTTCAATTGGTCCAAACTTTTCCATCACGCTTGTCAATTTCAACTTTGTGTTGTGTCTGCATGCATGCACTAACGGACCAGTAAACACCATCTGACAAACAATATAACAAATTTGAGGCAGATTGAAGTTCATCGCTGTCAGCAATACATGCGAATAATAGAAAAGATACAAGCCAACTATTGCAAGAGGAAGCGAGTAGAAGCAACAGAGTTTCCAAAGCAACATAAAAACTCTGTGCACAGGCACAACTCAAGACACTGACTTTCACCACAATTACCACTGCAGGCGATATAACCAGCACAACAAACATATCTTGACATGTCATTTCCGCAGTAAATAAGAGGCGTAAGGTCCACAGAATAATGAGTTCAGTGTATCCGCCATGATTGTGTTCAAGAGATCAGTGTGCCTTCTCCTCCTTCTGGTACTTGGCCATAGCATCCTTCTTGTTTTTGCCCACAACACTGCAGACAACACTGGTCTTCACATCATTATTAACTTCCGTCATCTATGTCCAAGCAAGAAACAGAATCAAGAAACCTGTGCAATCGAAGTTAGGTGAAGACGCGACCTTCCCTTTCGATCAGCGTCCACCTGGACCATCTTAGGCACCAAGTGACTCAGGTTCTTGCACGTTCTCGTCAAGTCCCTCAACACCCTGGAGAGGAGGCAATAGGCCCCTGTCGAGCTATCCATAGCCAGCTGCTGCTTCAACCTCAACCATATTATTATTGCGTATGAGGCTATAGTTCTCCTTTTCACTAAGCGCAGGAAGATATCTCCTTTGCAGGGCTTCTTGAACCATCCATGGTGGCTCATCTTCTTCATAGCCATGGATCTATTCTCCTCCATGCTCTCTTAACCAGGAGCTCTGGAACAATTTGTGATGTTCCACTCCTTGGACATGAAATTGATTTCAATAAAACGTTGGTCAACAAACAACTTCAAGCTGTCAGCTCCCCTTTTTCGAAAGTCAGCTCCCTTCATCCTCTTGGCCTCAATGCAGGGATTTTCTTTCCTTGATCTGTTTACACCAAGATTGATCTGATCTGGAAAACAAAAGCCATCATCTACAGTGGCACTGTTGTGTTCATCAACTACCAACGAGCTCCAGAGCACATCTACTCGTCCATGGCCTCTATTTTCAACAACAGTGATGGAAGTCTTCTCCAGTTTTAGCAGCAACGACAGTTCCTTAATCGGGCAGTGCACAACAATGACATCCATCAGAACACATCCCTTTGTCAATCTCTGCCCATACACAAGCATTTTCCTTCTGGCATCGCTTCCTCCAGAAGTGTGGGCCTCCTCTGCGGTTTTCTATCCAGAAGCCCATGTACCAGCGACCTCCTCCTCTTCTGCTTCACGAACCAACAAACGCCCAAACCATTGGATCCAGATTCGGTACCACCTCCTCCTCATGGACAGAGCTTCTAGGCTCTTTCTTCCTCTGCGCGCGAATGAACTCAACGGTTTTTCTCACTAACATGCAAACCCTCGGATATTCCTTCTCTGTTCTTGGTTGTGGACCCTTCGAATCTCTCAAAAAAGAGGAATCGTTTCATTTCCTCCGCCTGAAGAAAACTCCTTCTTATGCTTGTATCCTTCGTTGGAGTCGAGGAAACCCTCATCGAAGTTAACAAATTTATTGAAGGACTCTGACATGTCTCCACCATTGATGAACTCATTGAACGAATCGGAAAATTCATCCATGAGCAGTTACACGCTGATATCGATTGGCGAGAATGAAATCTGAGATGGTGACACAACTGGGCGGCTCTCTTCACGTGGAAATAATCTCCAGTCCATAATGGAGAGTCCCATGAGCACAGCAGCCCTCCCAAGTGAGAAAAGCATTCTCACCTGCCATTTCCTTAGTCGATCGGTCACACGGGCGAACTCCCAGGCGGCCAACGAACCAGGCTGGGACGACTCCATCATCACCATCCTGAACGCGTGTTCTTGGATCCCACTTTATTAATGGTGCTCAAGAAACTCCGCTGCCTCTTCCTGTCACAGGCCTATGATTCTGTCTCGGAGATCCTGCAGCCGAACCAGCACCTACTCCCGCAACTGCCAGGTGTCCATCAGTACCCACCTTAGCGCCTCCCACACCAGTGGGATCTTCCCGGCTCTGGGGGCTCCCTGCAGACATTTGCACGTAACCGACAACAGCTCCCCTAGAGCCACTAATTCCCTCAACAACTCTGCGTTCTCCAGAGACATGATGCTTCGATCTCTAGACCTCCCCATCCCAAAATTCCCCATCATGTCCTCGCAGGCAGGCCTAGCACTGCTCTTTTTATTTTGATATAGCTACCAGTTCTTCCATGGTATCTGTAGTGTCCCCAAGGCCGAGCCCCGATGTAAACCATGCTCTGAAAGAGATTGTAAATATGTGTTATAGGCTGGTGAGCCGAGTTCCTATAAGTTGTAGGCTTATGTGTTTGTTAGGCCAGGGAGCCTAAGTGTTCAAGGC